>SCLH01001692.1:2495-51507 GCA_004367855.1 Oikopleura vanhoeffeni
ATGAAAAGCAGATTTATCATTGCCGGCAAGTTGAACACATCTGGCGTAACAGCTCATTGTTGTTGTTTCGGAAAT
Organism: Oikopleura vanhoeffeni; assembly: GCA_004367855.1. Lineage (NCBI taxonomy): Eukaryota > Metazoa > Chordata > Appendicularia > Copelata > Oikopleuridae > Oikopleura > Oikopleura vanhoeffeni. The sequence continues at coordinate 2,571 of SCLH01001692.1, forward strand.
GGTCCTGACGTTCATATGCACAAGTTCTAGTGCTGGCACATACAATCCGGGCAAATTTGTTCCGCACATGTAGATTGTAGAGGGTTGGTTTCGTTGTACAAAATCGCCATTGTTCGTCTCGATAAACATTTCACATGAGTTGTTTTCCTAGAGTAGGAAATTAAACTTATAATTTAAATGATTCAATTGAAAGGGGCAGTGAATTTTCACAATGTTGTAAGGCCCAGGAATAGTTCGAAAATTGTTTGAAGGGGGTAACGCAGCGAGTGCAGATTGGATCAATTTAACTCGAAATAATTGGGTTGGTTTATTTTTTGTGCTATTATCAATTACATGTAAGAAATAAGGGGTGGGCTGTCGCGAAATTATCTTGGAGGTTAATAATATAGGGAAAATGGAAAGAAAATACGAAAAAAATTTTTGGGTCGTCACGTGAATAAAATATGCGATTCAAATATAGCGAAATACCTCTTTCACCACCAGGTGGCCGAGTGTCAAAAATTAATAATGCCAAAGTTTTCCTCCACAAATGTCACTCTAGTAAAGTAAATTTTGTAGATCAATTATCTTGTCCAGTACTGTTTTAAACTGCATTGAACACAAAAAACTGGCATCCAAATAATGCATTTTCGGTCTGATGATGAAAATTTCTAAGGAACTCAACCAAAATTCTTGAAATTAAAAATAAGGGGAACTATCGGGGTCTGTTCCGATATTCCACCCCCAAAATGACACTTACCGCCAAAATATTTTGGTCTCTGTGTTCTGAAACACGCTCGTGCAGGTGGGGAAAAAATTTTCTCAAAATTGCCAGAATAATCTTAATTAAAAAACCTCTTTCATGTAGCCTAAGTATACTCTTAGATACTTAAGAGGGTTGTTAGCTGGAAAGGCTTTTCAAAGGGTCATAACTTTGTATCATTCATAACAATCTTATAAAAAATGTCAAGAATGCAGTAAATTAGGTTAACCGTGAGCAAAATTTTTTTTAAAGTCATATTTTTTTCACGTTAACTCAAAAGAATTTTAATTTTCGACAGAACATGCATATTTGACAACAAAAAACAATAGTGTTGTTTTTTCGATAATTACCTTCAAAGTGCTTCAAAAATAACGAAAAAGTGCCGTTTTTGCCACTAAAAAATCGTCGATTTTTTCATCGTACTTTAATAAACAATATTATACGCCAGTGAACGTTTTCGAGGTAACTTAGAAAAAACTCCAGTGTCCCAATTTTAATTTCAGATCTTAACTCGTAGACTTTAGACATGAATCTGTACCCAGACCGATTTCCGGCACTAGTGACCATTCTATAGATCGAGCCATATAAGCAAAGTTTCATTAATCAACATACATTTTTCATAGCTTAAAATAATATTCAGCCATTTTGCAATAAAATAAATAAAAATTAAAAATTCCGATGAACAAAAAGGCATTTAATGGGGATGAGAAAAAAAATTCGCGAAAATGTACCCCAGTGACGGGCAACAGTGCAATAATCATAACGAATTTAAACGTTTATTTATATTTTGAACTACTGTTAAGTTAACTTCAAAGGGTTTCTCTAGTTCCATTTAACAATTATTAATATGGTTTTTCAATCAAAATTCTCTTGTAAATTGACTCTGAAATTATGTTCATTTATCATATTTATTTGTTTAAGAACCAGAGACGTAGTCACGCCTACGCATACTCGCAAACCTTTTTTGATTCTAAGTAATTAATTTTTCGGAAGTTTTGGCTTCTAGAGTGCTCTATTCTAACCGGAGGCCATTTTCCAATAATACAAACAGAAATCTTGAAAATTAAAAAAAAACCCAATCGGTCAATTATTCATTTTTCTCACCTTCTCTCTCGCCTACGCATTCTTATGTTATCAGCATTTCGAAAGCTATGACTTTCTGGAGATGTCTATTTAAACCTGGGGGAAAGGCCATACCTTGTAAAATGCATTAAGAGTCTTAGAATTCGTTAACGATTCTTTTAAGGGGTCTTTGCGCATGATTTGAGTACTTTTGAAAAAAATATATGGTACCAATATACAGGTAACTTTGAAAAAGTACTCAAATTACGTCAAAAAAATTCCAGGGTCAACTTCAAACGTTTTTAAGACTTTTTTCTCATTACAGGAAAGTCTGAAATAAAATCACGTGACGAAATAATCCAAAAATAAGTTTAAAATGTCATAAAAATCCTATTTCTTGAAAAATAGATCACGTGACGTGTTTGGAAAATATTATGTTCAAAACTCTTAAATTAGGGTTATTAGTCGTCAAAGCTTTGGCGTAATTTGAGTATATTTGGGTACTTGGGCCAAAACCTCATTTCTTAATTTGAAGGCTCACGTGATCGTTTTCGGACTCGAGTGTAATGTAAAAAAGTCTTTAAAACTTCTAAGGACCCCTTCACTTTTTTCAAAAAGTGTTTTTAAGCAATTTTGAGAAAAAAACAGTACTATTTTGGCCAACCTTATTTCTTGAATATACGGTCACGTGATCATTTTAGGCATTGGTGTAATGGAAAAAAGTCTTAGAATTTTTTTGATCAGGATGAAACGTTTTGTTTGGTGATTTAAAATTTTTTGTAAAAAATAAGTACTGTAATACAGTAAAAATTTAAAATAAAAAACGCACAAACGTCATTTTTGTCTTAAGTTTATCGATAACTTTATAACTGGTCTTGTCATTAATGTTTAAGCGTCGTAAAATGCGATTTAATGGTGAATGGGTCACTACTGTGCCGGAAATCGAGTCTACGAGTTAACTCCAGGATCACATTTTGAAAATTATTTTTTGAGGTCAAGGTCATCGTATCAAGTTTTAAATAGTGATCAAGAAGATTCGCAACTATCATTGTTTCTGGAAAAGGGGTTATAAACTATGGCCAAATTGTTTCTCGTTCTCGCGCAAGAGCAAAAAACAGTTTTCATTTTAGAACACTTCGAAAAAATTTCAAAAAATTCGGAAAAAAATTTGCAAAATTTTTTTTTCAAATACATAAAGCCTGAGTTTTTAAATTGTCACTTTTTTTTCGTCCGGTGGGTACGACAGCGAGATTGAATTACAGCTGAATTTGAGCATAACAGATGACTCATTTGTGTCACGTGAATTTTTGGTCACTTTTTTTTTCGTCCCGACAAAAAAAAAAGTGACAATTTCAGAAAATAATTTGAGCCAATCAAAAACCCGGTTTTCTTTTAATCTCCTTAACTCCCGTAGTGTCTTTTGCGCCATCGATGGCGCAATGACCTTTAATCGCAATTTAGGACCCTTAATCATGTAATAAATGAAAATTTACAAAGTGATTCGATCGACTATTTGAATAATTGACGTTTGTGCGTTTTTTTTTCGAAATTTTTTACTGTATTACTACTTATTTTTGCAAAAAAATTTTATATCATCAAAAAAGCCTTTGAACGCGGACCAAAAAAAAATTCTAAGACTTTTTTCCATTACACCATAGCCCCAACAGTGATCACGTGACCGTATATTCAAGGAATAAGGTTGACCAAAATAGTACTGTTTTTTTTTTCAAAAATTACTTTAAATCAATTTTTGAAAAAAGTAGAAGTGGTTCTTAGAAGTTTTTAAGACTTTTTTCCCCATTCACCAAAGACCTAAAATGATCACGTGACCTTCAAATTAGGAAATAGGTTTTGATGAAAGTAAACAAATAGTGATCAAATTACGGCCGGAAAATTTTTGGGCCAATATAACCTAATTCAAGAGTTTTGAACATAATTATATTTCCAAACACGGTCACGTGATCTTATTTTCGAGAATAGGATTTATCTATGACATATTTCAAACCTATTTTTGAATTATTCGTCACGTGAATTTTATTCGGACTTTGATTTAATGAGAAAAATGTCTTAAAAACACTTGAAGTTGAGCCCTGGATATTTTTGAACGTCATTTGAGTATTTTTTCAAGTTACTGTAATATGCCTTCTTTCAAAATTACTCAAATCACGTGGAAGACCCCTTCAAAAGATCGTCAGGAATTTCTAAGACTATTAATGCATTTTAAATTGGCCTCCGCTTAAATAGAGCATTTTTAGAAGTCCAAACTTCCGGAAAACTGATAACATAATAATGCGTAAGCGAAAGAAAGAAGATAGATGATAAATTATTTTCATCCGCGAGATAATCCATAGTTTTAAGAATAATATTTTACATGAGAATGGTGATGAAAACATTCCATTTTTTTTGCAGATGCAATACCCAAATTGGTGCGGTTTAATATTTGAATTAGAAAATGTAAAATTAACCCTAAATTCTGTTATTGTATACACTTGCTTCTGAAGATCCGGCAAAAAGAGAGAGTTTTTAATTTTCTTATTCACATTTGATAACTTTTTATAAACTTTTTCACAAATTGTTTTTATAGGACTGTAGAGAATTCTTTGAATAATATGATTATCATTGAAAAAATATATGTTTAATAATGAATGTTCGGTTATAATGCTCATTCAAGCGCTGCGCCATCGATGGCCGCAAAGACACTAGCGGTCCAGAGATTGTCGGCCACTACGGGAGTTAAGTAAACAATTTATTATTTTTCTGAAACTTTTCAGATCAAAGGCCACTTTCAAATTTGTCTAACAGTTTTTGAACATCTTGTTTCGTGATATATGTTTTTTTGCTTGAAGTTGAGTTGAAAACAATACGGGTGTTTGAAAACAATACGAGTTGAAAACAAACTAGACAAGCAACTAGAAATTCAAAAATGAAAAAAATAAAGTCTCTAGCTCTTCTGTATCAAAAGATAAGACCTACCTATACAACCCCTTTAAGGGGATTGTGGGTGCAGTAGTTATTTTCGACCACGGTCTCAAATTCGGTATTATTTTTCTTGTATCCGACCATCCAGCACATGAGAAATTGGTTGCAAGCAAAAAAAAATTTTACTATCGAATAACTTGTTCTAAAATATCGGATTTGCTTGCAAAAATAATTTATTTATTTAAAATTCTAGACATAGGATAGTCTCAAATTACGAAAAATAATAATCACAGCAAAAAATAACCCTAAATGAAAGTATTTCCATATTATAATTGAAAAGATTTTTGCCCTTTTTTCCATATTTCAATTTTAAGCCTAATCAATTTAATAATGGCGCGCGGTAGATCAGCATAAAATAGTGATTGCGAGAATTCTGACAGAAATTATTCTGATTTTTTCAGGTGAGAATTTTACTTAGAGTTTCGAGAATGATATATGAAAGAGCGAAAAATAATCGCATGAACCTTTCGTGAGTTAAACTTCCGTTTGTGAAAAAATGTATATTTTGCCTATATTTAACTACTATAGCAATGAATTTTGAAAAAAATCCCGGCAAATTAAGATGAATTAAAAAAATGTTTTCAGGCTATATTGTAGGCAATTTTTTCTGACAAATAATATCGCCATCATGTAATTTTCGGATACGTGGATATGAAGTTAAACTTCAATGAAGAGAAAAAGCAGAAATTAGGTTTTATGCATTTAATGGTTGATGTGATAATATTTTCTAGAAATGAATCAATTTTTGTCTTTTCAAGGTTACGAACTACAATTGGAAAAATAAATGTTCACTCAATTCTCACAAAAGATATTTGAGTTTAAAAAGGGCCTTATTTCTCCCCAGCACATTGCTGGAAGCACCCACAATTCCCTTAACCCGCATACTCAGCCGTGGCCATATCTGGCCAAAGTGACTTGCGAGCCCTCTGTTTAATAAGTCAACTTTTTCCGATAACATTTTTGTTCAAAATCATCAGTGTTTTTTAAATTTTCTATCTTTTGGCTTATTCATCTTTTCTCTGTCTTTTGTAGTTCTTGAGATTAAGAAATGTTGTCGACCCGAAATCGCGGGCCTGAAAAAATTCAAATGAGTTTTGTACTTGAAAAAATTGAAAAATATTTTGAAAGATACATTAGGAGGATCTATCTTTGATCTCGCGATTCCATTAGACAGTTTAGTACCACTACCACCAACCATCTGGTTAACCGCACGAGTCCCTCAGCTTTTTTAAAAAAACAAGGATCCAGAGCTTATATAGAAAATTTTGAGATTTTGTGAAACTACCGGAAAGGTGCTGAATTTTGGATTGGTTCTATTTTTTTCGATTTTTGTCTCAGAGCGCTACAATTGGGTCGAATGTGTCGAAAAAGGTTGTTTTTCGACGTTTTGATATAAGACTTTTTCTGTGAAAACGCCAGAAACGTCATTTTTGAAATATACGAAGCTCAAGGTGCCTCACATATCACCTTGGTTGAAGTTTTTCGAATTTCGGCCTGATTGGCGGTTAATCGACAAAAAAGTGCGCGAAAAGGACAATTTTGAAAATAAAAGTGATAATTAGAAAATTTAAATGCCATCAAAAGATTCCTTGGGTATGATTTGCTGGAAACGATATTAGGAAATATAGTCTGATTTTGACCACAGCGGATTCTAGAAAAAATTTCAAGTTTTTCATCAAAATTTTGTTTTGATCTCTAGCACCGTGAGTGTTAAAAATCAGACCATAGTTGCTAATATCGTTACGAGCAAATCATATCAAAGGAATCTTTTGGTGGCATTTAAATTTTCTAATTATGACTTTTAATTTCAAAATTGTCATTTTCGCGCACTTTTTTGTTGATTTACAGCCAATCAGGTCGAAATTCAAAAAACTACAACAAAGGTGATATGTAAGACACCTTGAGCTTCCTATATTCCAAAAAATAGATCGAGCCATATAAGCATTAATGTTTCTCATTAACGAGACATAACCATTTTTCATAGCTTCTTAAAATAATATTCAGCCATTTGCAATAAAATAAAATCAAAAATTAAAAAATTCCGAATGAACAAAAAGGCATTGTAATGGGGATGAGAAAAAAAATTCGCGGAAAATGTACCCCAGTGACGGGCAACAGTGCAATACATACGAATTTAAACGTTTATTTTATTTTGAACTACTGTTAAGTTAACTTCAAAGGGTTTTCTCTAGTTCCATTTAACAATTATATATGGTTTTTCAATCAAAATTCTCTTGTAAATTGACTCTGAAATTATGTTCATTCATCATTATTATTCTGTTTAAGAACCAGAGACGTAGTCACGCCTACGCATACTCGCAAACCTTTTTTGATTCTAAGTAATTATTTTTCGGAAGTTTTGGCTTCTAGAGTGTGCCCTATTCTAACCGGAGGCCAATTTCACATAAATAATCACAACAGAAATCTTGAAATTAAAAAAACCCAATCCGGTATATTATTCATTGTTTCTCACCTTCTCTCTCGCCTACGCATTCTTATGTTATCAGCATTTCGAAAGCTATGACTTCTGGAGATGCTCTATTTTAACCACTGGAAAGGCCCCATCCTTGAGTTTAGTAATGCATTAAGAGTCTTAAGAATTCGTTACGATTCTTTTAAGGGGTCTTTGCGCATGATTGAGTACTTTTGAAAAAAAATATATGGTACCAATAGTACAGTAGATAATTTGAAAAGGTACTCAAATATCGTAGTCAAAAAATTCCAGGGTCAACTTCAAACGTTTTTTAAGACTTTTTCCTCATTACAGGAAAGTCTGAAATAAAATCACGTGACGAAATAATCCAAAAATAAAGTTAAATATGTTTATAAACTATCGATTCCTTTATTGAATATTAAGAATAAATTATTGTCAACGTGACGGGTAAGAAATAGGATACTATGTGGAACATTCATTAATTAAAGGTTTTATGGTCTTGCTATGGTATATAGTCCTCAAAACTTTTCGGCGTAATGTGTAAGTTTGCAACAGTACTAGGTATTTGCGCATCTTATCTTGAAGGCCGTGATCGTTTTACGGACTCGAGTGGTAATGTAAAAAAAGTCTTTAGAGACTTCTAAGGACCTCTACTTTTTTCAAACAAGTGTTTATCACCGGATATTTTTGAAAAAAAATCAGTACTATTTGTGCTCAATCCTAGTTCTGATATCGTCCGAGCATTTTACATATATTGGGTATGGGATATAAGATAAAAAATCTTAGAATTTTTTTGTCAGACTGAAACGTTTTGTTTGTGATTTAAAATTTTTGTAAAATAAGTACGTAAGACAGTAAAAATTTCAATAAAAAGCACGCACAAACGTCTATTTGTCTTAAGTTTATCGATAACTTTATAACTGGTCTTGTGCATAATGTTTAACGGTCGTAAAATGCGATTTAATGGTGAATGGGCACTACTGCCGGAAATCGAGTCTACGAGTTAACTCCAGGATCACATTTTGAAAATTATTTTTTGAGCGTCAAGGTCATCGTATGCAAGTTTTAAATAGTATCAAAGAAGATTCGCAACTATCATGTTTCTGGAAAAGGGGTTATAAACTATGGCCAAATTGTTTATCGTTCTCGCGCAAGAGCAAAAAACAGTTTCTCATTTTAGAACACTTCGAAAAAATTTCAAAAATTTCGGAAAAAAAATTTGCAAAATTTTTTTTTCAATACATAAAGCCTGATTTTTTTAATTGTCACTTTTTTTTCGTCGGTGGGTCGACAGCGAGATTGAATTACAGCTGAATTCTGAGCATAACAGATGACTCATTGTGTCACGTGAATTTTTGTCACTTTTTTTTTCGTCCGACAAAAAAAAAGTGACAATTTTCAGAAATAATTTGAGCCAATCAAAAACCCGGTTTTCTTTTTAATCTCCGTTAACTCCCCGTAGTGTCTTTTGCGCCATCGATGGCGCCAATGACCCTTTAAGGCAATTTAGGACCCTAATCATGTATAAATGAAAATTTACAAAGTGATTCGATCGACTATTTGAATAATTGACGTTTGTGCGTTTTTTTTCGAAATTTTTACTGTATTACGCTTATATTTTTGCAAAAAAAAAATTTATAAATATGCAATGACAGAAAAGCCTTTGAACGGAGACCGAAAAAAAATCCGTTAAGACTTTTTACCATTACACCAATAGCCCCAAGTGCAAGTGATCACGTGACCGTTATTACGGAAGAATAAAAAAAGTGATACTGCCAAATCAAAATGCTAAGAATTTCTGTTTTTGGTACTTTCACATAATTACTTTAATACATGTATTGAAAAAAGTATGAGTTTCTTCAGAAGTTTATAAATGACTTCTTTCCCCATACACCAAAGACCTAAAGAATGTGCACCTTCAAATTAGGAAATAAGGTTTTGATGAAGTAACAAGCAATAGTGATCAAATTACGCCGGAAAATTTTTTGGGCCAATATAACACTAATTCAAGAGTTTTGAACATAATTATATTTTCCAAACACGTCAACGTGACTCTTATTTTCCGAGAATAAGGATTTATCTATGACATATTTCACCAACTTATTTGAGATTATTCGTCACGTGAATTTTATTCGGACTTTGATTTAATCAGAAAAATGTCTTAAAAACACTTGAAGTTGAGGACCCTGGAATTTTTTTTGACGTCATTTGAGTATTTTTTCAAATTACTGTAATCATGCCTTCTTTCAAATTACTCAAATCACGTGGAAGACCCTTCAAAGGATCGTCAGGAATTTCTAAGACTATTAATGCATTTTAAATTGGCCTCCGGCTTAAATAGAGCATTTTTTAGAAGTCCAAACTTCCGGAAAACTGATAACATAATATGCGTAGCGAAAGAAAGAAAGATAGATTGATAAATTATTTTCATCCGCGAGATAATCATAGTTTTAAAAGAATAATATTTACAATGAGAATGGTGATGAAAACATTCCATTTTTTTTGCAGATGCAATACCCAATTGGTGGCGGTTTAATATTTGAATTATGAAAAGTAAAATTAACGCCTAAATTCTGTTATTTTATACACTTGCCTTCTGAGAATCGGCAAAAAATGAGAGAGTTTTAATTTTCCTTATTCACATTTGATAACTTTTTATAAAACTTTTTTCACAAATTGTTTTTATAGGACTGTAGAGAATTCTTTGAATAATATGATTATCATTGAAAAAATATATGTTAATAATGAATGTTCGGTTTATAATGCTCATTCAAGCGCTGCGCCAGTCGATGGCGCAAAGACACTAGCGGTCCAGAGATTGTCGGCCATACGGGAGTTAAGTAAACAATTTATTATTTTCTTGAAACTTTTCAGATAAAGGCCACTTTCAAATTGTCTAACAGTTTTTGACAATCTTTTTCGTGATATATGTTTTTTTGCTTGAAGTTGAGTTGAAAACAATACGGGGTTTGAAAACAATACGAGTTGAAAACAAACTAGACAAGCAACTAGAATTCAAAATGAAAAAAATAAGTCTTAGCTCTTCTGTATAAAAGATAAGACCACCTAATACAACCCCTTTAAGGGGATTGTGGGTGCAGTAAGTTATTTTCCGACGACGGTCTCAAATTCGGTATTATTTTTTCTTGTATCCGACCATCCGCACATGAGAAATTGGTTTGCAAGCAAAAAAAATTTTACTATCGAATAACTTGTTCTAAAATATCGGATTTTGCTTGGCAAAAATAATTTATTTATTTAAAATTCTAGACATAGGATAGTCTCAATTACGAAAAAATAATAATCACAGCAAAAATAACCCTAAATGAAAGTATTTCCATATTATAATTGAAAAGATTTTTGGCCCTTTTGTTTCCATATTTCAATTTTAGAGCCTATATATTAATAATGGCGCGCGTAGAGTCAGCATAAAAATAGTGATTGCCGAGAATTCTGACAGAAATTATTCTGATTTTTTCAGGTGAGCAATTTTACTTAGAGTTTCGAGAATGATATATGAAAGAGCGAAAAATAATCGCATGAACCTTTCGTGAGTTAAACTTCCGTTTGTGAAAAAATGTATATTTTGCCTATATTTAACTACTATAAGCAAATGAATTTGAAAAAAATCCCGGCAATTAAGATGCATATAAAATGTTTTCGCAGTGTATTGTAGGCAATTTTTTCTGACAAATAATATCGCCATCATGTAATTGTCGGTTACGTGGATATGAAGTTAAACTTCAATGAAGAGAAAAAGCAGAAAATTAGTATTTTATAGCATTTAATGGTTGATGTGATATATTTGTTCTAGAAATGAATCAATTTTTGTCTTTTCAGGGTTACGAACTACAATTGGAAAAATAAATGTTCACTCTCAATTCTCACAAAATGATTTGAGTTAAAAAGGCGCTTATCCTCGCCAGCAGACATTGCTGAAGCACCCACAATTCCTCTAACCCCATACTCAGCCGTGGCCATATTCTGGCAAAGTGACTTGCGAGCCCTCTGTTTAATAAGTCAACTTTTTCCGATAACATTTTTGTTCAATAATCACTCAGTGTTTTTAAATATTTTCGATCTTTTGGGCTTGATTAATTCTTCTTCTCTGTCTTTCTGTAGTTCTTGAATTAAGAAATTGTTGTCCGACCCGATATGCGGGCCTGAAAATTCAAATGATTTTGTACTGAAAAAATTGAAAGAATATTTTGAAAGATACATTAGAGGATCTATCTTTGAATCTCGCGATTCCATGTAGACAGTTTATGGACCACTACCACAACCATCTGGTTAACCGCGGTTAAACACCAGAGTCCTCAGCTTTTTTAAAAAAAAACAAGGATCCAGAGCTTTATAGGGAAATTTTGAGATTTTGTGAAACTCCGGAAATGTGTGCTGAATTTTAGTGGATTGGTTCTATTTTTTTTCGATTTTTTTTGTCTCAGAGCGCTACAATTGGGTCGAATGTGTCGAAAAAGGTTGTTTTTCGACGTTTTGATATAAGACTTTTTCTGGAAAAACGCCAGAAACGTCATTTTTGAAATATACGAAGCTCAAGGTCCTCAACATATCACCTTGGTTGAAGTTTTTTCGAATTCGGCCTGATTGGCGGTTAATCGACAAAAAAGTGCGCGAAAAGGACAATTTTGAAAATAAGATGATAATTAGAAAATTTAAACTGCCATCAAAGATCCTTGGGTATGATTTGCTGGAAACGTATTACGGCAAATATAGTCTGATTTTGACCAGCCGACGGTTCTAGAAAAATTTCAAGTTTTTCATCAAATTTTGTTTTGATCTCTAGCACCGTGAGTGTTAAAAATCAGCCATAGTTGCTAATATCGTTACGAGCAAATCATATCAAAGGAATCTTTTGGTGGCATTTAAATTTTCTAATTATGACTTTTAATTTCAAATATGGCTTATCTTTCGCGCACTTTTTGTTGATTACAGCCAATCAGGTCGAATTCAAAAAAATACAACAAAGGTGATATGTAAGACACCTTGAGCTTCCTATATTCCAAAAATGACGTTTCTGGCATTTCCACAGAAAAAGCCTTTTATCAAACGTCCAAAAAACACCCTTTTTCGGCACATTCAGCCAAATTCCTGACTCCTGAGGCAAAAAGAAAAAAAACAGAACCGATTCACTAAAAATTCAGACCAATTTTCTAAGATTCTCACCAAAATTAAAAACTTTCCGATATAAGCTCTAGGATCCTTGTTTCTTTGAAAAAGCTGAGGGACTCGTGTTTAACCGCGTTAACCATGTGGTTTGGTGGTAGTGGTACTAAACTGTCTGATGGAATCCGCCGAGATCAAAGATAGATCTTCTCAAGTATGTTTCAAAACATGCCATTTGGCAAATTCTGTTCTAACCGTCCGCAGTCTCTGAAACTCCCTAAAAATCACTAACACCACCCCCCTTAAGAGGGTTGTATACGGTCGGACAGGCTTTTTCCGNGCCAATCAGGTCGAAATTCAAAAAACTACAACAAAGGTGATATGTAAGACACCTTGAGCTTCCTATATTCCAAAAATGACGTTTCTGGCATTTCCACAGAAAAAGCCTTTTATCAAACGTCCAAAAAACACCCTTTTCGGCACATCAGCCAAATTCCTGACTCCCGAGGCAAAAATCGAAAAACAGAACCGATTCACTAAAATTCAGACAATTTTCTAGATTCCACCAAATCTAAAAACTTTCCGTAATAGCTCTAGGATCCTTGTTTCTTTGAAAAGCTGAGGACTCGTGTTTAACGCGTTAACCATGTGGTTGGGTGGTAGTGGAATAAACTGTTGCTAAACACGTGCTAACGAAACGTGTGTTTTTGGCCATTTTTGCCACTCCTAAAAAATCGTATTTTTTTTCGGTTGTATTTATAAATTCATTTTTGTTCCTACAGAAAATTATTGAGGCAATTTAGAAAAAATTTGTATCGCCGACGTTCAAATTCTGGCCTTAACTCCCAGGATACAGTTTAAAAATATTTTTTGAGGTCAAGGTTGTTAATAGTATCAAAAGATTCGCAACTATTAATGTTTCTGGAAACGGGAATATAAACTAATGGCCAAATTATTCATCGTTCTCGCTGGCAGAGAGCAAAAACAGTTCTCATTTTAGACACTTAAAAAAATTTTCAAAATTTCGAAAAAAAAAATTTCGAAATTATTTTTTTCAAATACATTTACTGTGAATTCTGTTTAGCGGACACTTTTCAAAATCCCGCTTTGTCCGCTTAGAGGTACCTCGTTTGTTCGCTTAGACCTTTTTTGCTCTAAATCATCCCTAGCTGGAGCTCATTTAAACTGAAGCCGAATTCGCTATAGACACTGGTGAACATCATAAAATAATAAATACCACCAATTAAGTTAAATAAAGAATTTTTGTTTATTTTTTTGCTATTATGAAATGCTATTTTTAATTGTTTGAAAAAATCCCGTTTTGTCCGTTGGAGGTAGCGAATTTCGGATTTTCAGGAAAATGCGAGGTTTTTGCCCGTTTTGTTCCGCTTAGGGGTGTGCCCGCTTAGACAGAATGACAGTAACTAAACAAGCTACTAGAAATCAAAATAAAAAAATCAAGTCTTAGCTCTCTGTATCAAAAGATAAGACCCACCCTTACAACCCTTAAAGTCCCAAATAAAATTTTGGTTGCCATCACAGTTTGTTCTCCAATCAGAAATGGTTCGATCTAATTTTAGAACCGTTTGTTGAGATCTGGAATGGCCTTTGAGGTAATTAATAAATAGTGGGCGTTGGCTCCGTCGCTGTGACAATATTCGGAAAATCAATGTCCAACTGCTAATTTGTCAGACAATTTTCAATTGTAGGGAATTCACAAAAATTATGCGATAACTATAACGGGACCGCTGTCATCTTCACACTTCAAAACATACCTTTAGGTCTTTAAAGATCTTTTACGCCGAAACCGTGAAAACCCAAAATATTTTATCATTTCATTTGAATCTGACATGGAGATTCGCTCAAATTTTTCAAATCACAATTATTTTCTGTCGGATTGAAGGATTTCTCGAAAATGCGGGCCAAAAAATTAATGAAAACTTTCAAGTTGAATAATGCGGGTCCAATTTTTTTACACATTAACAAATCCCATAAAATTTACCCAAATCATACTCTGCAAATGTACCTTTTATTTTGAAAGGTCAAGTAAACTCGGACGTCAGGATCGGTTATCTTGGTGACGTAGCCTTTATTTCCTCTTTATTCGATTCTTGTGCCTAACGGTCTGCCTCTCAGGCGCTCCGGAGTAAAAAAGTTATTTAGGGTTATGAGGTGATTAGTATTTTTTTATTTATAATTTCCAATTTGATACTTCTTATTTTTTCCTTTTTTCTCCCATTACGGATAGGCTCTGAATTTTTTTTTTCTTCAAAAACCTCAGTTTTGAAATTTACTTTTTCATCTAGTTTTCAATTTGACTCCGAGTTCAAGGTCTGTTATTGATCGTCAAATTTAACTGTCCATTATTTTTGTCAATAATTTCGACATGGTCTGAATTAACATTCATTTCAAATCTAAAATAAAATCAATGAGTTAAAATTTTGCCAAATAATGAAGACGATATGAAACCAGAAATTTCATAAGCTAAAAATAGGTATCGATTTATGACTCATGACTTAAAAATTTACCTGGTCGTTTAACTTTATTTTCTTAATTTAATATTTTCTCAACAAAAATTGATTGAAGGTAAAAATATAGTTCTTCAAAAAATCAAAAGAGCTGAGACATACAATACTCATGAGGTGTATTAGAATGTGGGGCGGGTTACCCCACGCGCCAATCATTGGCTTTCCGTCAACCCGCACTAAAGCTGAACCAAAAAACTAAAATCCTCCATGTGTACATATGATATTAAGATGTTTTTATAAAAAAATGATTTATTGACGTTCCGGGTTTCCATTTGAAAAGTGAGCAGGAAATAAAAATACAGTCGTGAAAAGATTGATTCAAAAAGCAATTTGCAATTCTAGCCTCAGTTTCGCAAAATCAATTGTCGAACCAACTTTCGCGACTTTATATTATTTTTATTCTCACTTTTGAAAATGGAAAATCTCAAACGTAAATACATACTTTTTAATAGAAACATTATAGATAAGAGAACGCGGAAACTATTTTGATAAATCGATTTGTTTGAGCAAATTGATCGGCTTGGAACGCTTCTGGGCTTAAATTACGAGAAAAATTATTTGCAAGATGAGAGCTAATACAAACGATATTCATTCTTAAGGGGGTGGTGCGTCGCATTTTAAGTCAAAAATGGGGGTTTTCAATCGCCAATTGTCGCAAAAGTACAAATCGATGGGCAAAATAATTACCTTTTCTCTGATATATTTGAACAAAAAAAGATCTAGCATACTAAAAAAAATCAAAAGTGACGGATGGCTCGTCCAATCAAAACGTGCTCAAACAACTAACGGCGTTATTTTTCAAAATGTAGCTCCTCCCTGGTTTTTCAAGGTATCACATTCGTACTTATATGAATGTTGTAGCTGAATAGTCCGTGGCAGATAGTACAGGAGAGTTTTGTCCAATTTCTCGAATTTGGCTTCAGAATCACCAAAAAACAGTATTTTGACCTTATTTTAGGCGTCTCAATCAAAAATGTATCTCCTCCCTGGATTTATTTGTAACACATTGAAAACATATAGTCAATGTGCAGTCGAGAAGTCCGGGCAGATCAGTACAGAGAGGTTTTGTCCAAATTACTTTCTCAGTTTTCTATTAATCGTGTTTTGAATTTCCAAAAATCAAGAAAATCAAAATAAAAAGAGTACCAAAATGCTTGTAATTTTCTATATTTTCATAAAAAGGCATAAAAAGAAAATTGGGAAAATTTGTTTCTAGAGGCCTAAATTTGCGACGACCACCCCCTTAAGAGAGTACTGACGCCATTTAGTGATTTTAAACGTCTTTGCTGGGCTGAATAAGTCCCTTGGGTTCATATTTTTGGGACCCAGGAGATATTTGTCCAAATTTTTCAAAAAAAGTAACCAAAGTTTTTTGTATGATTCATTTTCCAAAATTTATTTTTCGGATTTTACTGGTTCAATTTCATTTAGCGATGTATTAACAGAATTTTCTGTAAGGATAACTAAATTGTTAGTTGAAAAAAGTTATGCGCTAAGATTTTTTTCATTTAATTAGCCTACAATCACTGATTAAGTCCTCAAAATGGCTGTTTGGTACCCTAGCGCTAGTTAAATTTCATTTGGAGCACAGTTGACAAAATTTTATTTGGGAAACAAAGCAACTTTCTAAAAATGGCCAGTTCACATTTTTATGCGCTCTTTATTTCCGCTATCTTCATGGTTATGTTTTTATGCGCAGTCAAAGTTTGGGTTACTTCAAAATTTGGCAAAAATATGTTTTTTTCTTAGGCTTTGCAAATTATTTTAAAAAAAAATACAAAATTTTCATTTTTATAAGGTATCAGCATAAAAAATTAAAATGACAAAAATAGTCGATCCGATGTCTATATCACAGTTTAGTCAATTATTTGGAAAAAATACTTAAAAAAAACTGAAATTTTGCAAATTTAATGAGTTTTTTTTCGGTCAAAAATTAAATTTTTTATTATTTAGTTAGCAAACCGTTAACTAAAATTTCGAATGCAGCAAAAATTAAGACTTCCATATAGGTTCCAGAATATAAACGTTCGTCAGATTTTGGGAAAATTCAAATTTTTTTTTTTCAAGATTGATATTCGCAGATAAATCTCCAACGACACAAAATTTAGCGTGGAACTGGGGAAACTTTAGAAGTTAGAGCCTGTAAGAACGAAAATACACTGCAGCAAAAAAAAGGAAATTTTCGGAAATGTTTTATATCAAAATGTGTTTTTCGATTTTTTAGAATGAAACCGAGAACAAAATTGAGAAATAAGTCAAAATTAGCTTCTTACCATGTCTGAGTGTCGAGAAATAAGGTCCGTCAGGTACTCCTTAAGTTTTGAAATATCATGTGAATCAATGATATTATATCCCTTTAACGACCTAAAATGTTAATCTAGAATTTGTTTGTGAGCGAAAAACAGTTTGAACATCAACTATGATCTAATATAATAACAGGTGTTAGGGATGATAACTCGGATGAACTTTTCTTACATATTTGACTATTTTCTAAAATTTCTTTAACATATTCTTATAAGATTGAAAACTTTTTTTAACCCTTGTGAGCACAGAGCCACAATTTGTGGCTCCAGCATACCTTAAATCATCGAAAAAAAGACAAAAAAAGGATCGAGGAATCTTTTGTTTCAAATACATATAATGAATTTAGATTCGGTTCAAGAAAATCATTTAATTTTTCTTCGAATGTTTTTTTCCGGCATTACGGGAAGTTGATTTATTCAGGATTTTTAGCCTATGTTTCACTTCCGTAAAAATTATTTCGGAACTGGACATACAGAATCAAATGTGAGATTAGCCGAGTTTTTAGGAAAGTGTTTTGTGCATGGATAACAGTTGAAAGTAAAAATTTATTTGTATTCTAGGGGCAGACATTTTTCTTAGGAAGTGAAATATCTAATATTCAACTTCAAGTATCCATGAAAAAATTAGTTATTATAAAAGTGAATTTAACACAATCAAACATTGTCCACAGTTGTACTTCATTACCATAGTTTACTCGAAAGTAATAGAAAAAAATGCCATTATCTGCTTTTATAGGGAAAAATAACATTTTTCATCAAAAAATCATGAGTTTTTCAATCAAAATTTTGACTTTTATTTATAAATTACTTTTGATTTTATGAGATATAAATCAACGCGGGACAAAACTATGACGTAGGCCAGATTCTTCTCCATTGTTTCGACAGAGATAAAAATTGTAGAGACAACTGTGACTGGGTTCACGTGATATGGTCAACACTTGCTTTTCTCACTTTAGTTTTTCTAGAACTCAGAATTAATTCTAGAATATGAAATGTCGAACGCAAAAAGTATGACCTTTTAACTTCCTTATGCAGACAAATTAAAATTCCAACTGTCTTAAGCCTTTCTGTGAACAACATAAGTAGAGCCACAATTGTGGCTCTGGTGCCTTGGCGAACTTTTTTTTATAGCTCACAAGGGTTAAACTTTTTTTTATAATTCTTTCTCAAAATGAAAATTTTGAGGCTGATTTTGTAAGACCTATAAATTTAAAATTTTTTATCCACTTCCGGCCGATATCAAAAAAAATTTAAACAAAATTTCGAAAATACTCCTCGGAAAATTTGCGACAACTTTTCTGCCGAGAATTGGTCCAAAAATTAGCCATCCCCAGTAATGTTTATGACCGCCGGCCGCTCTATTTGTAAACCCGTAAACAACTCCTTTAATAAAAAAACTAATTTTTTGTCCGATCTAAATCGACAAATACTTGATCGGATCGACTTTGATACGATCCGATCAAGTTTTTTTAAAATCTGCGATCCGATCAAGTTCGATCCGATCAGGTTTCAAAAATTTGCGATCTGATCAAAGTTCGATCCGATCAGGTTTTCAAATTTTATTTTTTTCGAAATAAATTTATTTTTATTGGCTCCTCAGCGCGCACATCCTAGGATTTAACATGGACATCCTAAATCTTAATGTCCAGCAAAATAATTAAAACTATCATACAGTAAAGTGATTTCGTAATTTAAAAGGGTACATGTAAACTGTTTGTAAAATGAAACACATAAATTAACTATGAGTCAAATAAAAGAAGGTCAAAAATCCGGACAAGCGGATTGGTCGGGCTAGAGGAGTGCCTAGCGCAATTAAAATTGAATTTGCGAATCGTAACTCGCTTGAAGTCTTGGTTTGTTCAACATCGAAGTGGTTTCACTGAATAATAACTGCGTAATAATTTTTGATTCTTTTATTTGACTCAATAGTTTATAATAATACTAAAGTGTATTTTTAGACCTGTTTTATATATCAAATGCACTCAAGAAGTAAGCCATATAAACATAGACTTTAACTGCTGATTTTTCTTTGAGTTTTTCATTTGTCTTCAAACGTGAACTTTTATCAAAAAATAAAAACATATTTCGGATTACAGCAGAAAATTGTAAAAAAGCCTTTCGTCTTATCTCTTCGGCATGGATCCCCCTTTTGAGGTCCTTTTATCAAGAAGGTAACCAACAAAAATTTAATCGGTATCACCAGCACAATTTTCAAACCAAAATTATTTGTTTATAATCGCTTAGTTCTGTCCCTGAACATTTATGAGATTCACGAATTTCAAAATGAATTTATATCGTAATTTTGTATGGCATAACCCTTGGGTCTGATTTATCGAACATTTTTGGGAATCTAAAATTTGTAGACGACTTTTGAATAATTTGTTTCAGAGACTCGGAGGGTGATATATAAGGAGGTGGCTGAACAATTTTTTCCTTTTTGATTGCTCATTTTTGATACGTTTTGAGCAGCATAAAACAATTTTATAATCTTCTTTAATTCCTCGAAATCCATAAAAATAAATTTTTTCATTAATTTCGATATGATAGACTGGAGTTCTCGGCCGTGGTCAGCATTTTACAAGTTTGCATTCACTTTTTGCATTTTATAAAGCCGGTGTTCCGTTCCTGGACATTTATGAGCTTCACGAATTTCAAATGAATTTATATCGTAATTTTGTATATCATAAATCCTCGGTTCTGATTTGTCGATCATTTTTGGATATTTGGAATGTTTCGGCGACTCCTTAATAATTTGTCGAATAGACTCGCAAGGTGATATAGAAGAGGAAATTAAACAATTTTGAGTTTTAATTGTTCAGTTTGATACTTTTTTTGTACAGCATAATACATGTGTTATCTGCTGTGATGCCTTGCAATCCATAAAAATAGTTTTTTCCATAATTTCGAAATGAAAGTTAGGGTGTCCACGGTGATGCACCGATTTTTACAAGCTTGCATTAACTATTTCCGCGTTTATTGGTCAATAACGTTAGTTCTGTTCCTGAACATTTATGACCTCCACCAAAAATCAAAATTGAATTAATATCATAATTATTTATATCATAAACTTTTAGGTCTAATTTGTCCAGAAATTTTGTATATTAGCATGTTCGGCGCATTTTGAATAATTGTTTCAGACACAACAAAGGTGATATAAAAGAGGTATTATGACAGTTGGCTTTTGACATTGCAAAATAATTGGAAGTTTTTTTGACGCCCCGCAATCCGTAAAAAAAGACTTTTCCATCTATCTCAAAGTAAAAGTAGGGTGTCCGTTTCGATTTTAAAATTTCTAAAATTTTGCAATTGATTTTGTCTGCTCCAAGGCATGGTGAGCAGGTATGCCTGATAATGATTTACGTTCACTGTTTTTTCAATTTCTTCATAATAAACGTTTAGGTCTGTTCCTGGACATTCATGAATCCCAAAAATTTCGAAAGCTTTTATATCGTAATTTTGAATATCACAAGCCCTGGGGTCCGCTTTATCCAAAAACATAGATTTATCAACCCATTTTTGGCGAATTTTTAAACATCCTACGTTCTCAGAAGTAAAATAAACGATCTATTACTAATTACAAAAATTTTTTTGTTTTTGTACATCGCAAAGTTATTTGTGCCCTGCTCTAATTTCTCGAATTCCGTAAAAATGATTTTTTCATTATTTCAAAATGAAAAACAGGTTTCCGCGAACTGTTATAATGATTGCCAAAATTTTGCATTTGATATTTAAACTTGAAGGTTCGGTAATGAGGGTTATGCTGAATTTTTTGGGTAATATGTGATTCTATAATTTAACCGCACTTGGCAGGGATGACTTTGTGAGTTCTTTAAAATTTGCATTACTGGTTTTGTTTCAAAATAAACGCTCAATTCTGTCCCGGACATTATGTAGCTCCCAAATGTTCCAATGTATTTATATCATAATTGTTAATATCATAAACCCTTGGTCCGATTGTCCAAAAATTTAGGATGTCTCGCAGTTTTCGGAGAACTTGAATAATGTTTTGAGAACCTCTGAAGGTAAGATAAAAAACTATTACTCAAAATTGATTTTGAACATTGCAAAACCATGTGTATAGTCTGCTTTATGCCTCGAAGTCCTAAAAATAAAATTTTTTCATTAATTTCAATATGAAAAGAGGTTTCCTCGGCATTAACAATTTTTAAAATTTTGCATTCATGAGGTTATTTTTCAAAATAACGCTGAGTTCTGTTCCTTGACATTATGAGCTCCACGGATTTCAAAATGAATTTTATTTCGTAATTGTTATCAAAAACCCTAGGGTCCGATTGTCCAATATTTTGGATATTTTGAATATTTAGGCGAATTTTCAAATAATTTCTTTGAGAATGTCTGAAGGTGATATAGAAGAATAAGTCAAACAGTTGATAGAGCTATTGGACACACCGTTTTGTACAGTATAAAGCCATTGTATATCTGATTTGATTCCTCGAAGACTGTAAGAATAACTTTTCCATCTATTTCAAAATAAAATTAGGGTTTCCGCGATGTAGAGCAATTGTTACAAGTTTGCACTTTATCTGATTCAGCGAACAGTTGTAGAAAATTGTGAAGTGTTGTTTTTGAAGTTTTTCAGTTCCTTGATTATCGTTTTTGTTCGATTATTTTCATTTGCTCGATTGGTGGCTCGCCGATATAAAAATGCACTCATCAGAATCAGCATCTGAAATAATTAAAAAAAAAAACTTGATAAAGATGAATTTAACTTAAGTTATAAAAAGTCATGAAAGATTCTCTATCAAAGAATTTATGATAGATGAATTATAGATAGTAGAATTTATGTAAAATTCCTGAAAACCGATTTAACCGGTTGAGCACGACATTTACCGGTGAACCGGTTGACTGAGAAACGAAAATAAAATTTGTCGTTGGAATTTTGGTCAGGTAACAAGATGCAAAAACCGTTATTATACCATGTCTGAGCTTCGACTTCGTCAAAATATTATTTGTGTCCTTTAAAAATAAAGGTGCCATACCTTATTTAAAAATATTTTCTATGCCATTCGATGGTATGCTAGAAATACTCTGCGACATAATACATCAACTCAGGGCCCACCGCTAGTAGCGTGGAAGAATACGCGTCTCTGATTGGCTGTGATTTGCTTGCTTTTCTACAAAGTGATAGGAGACAATGAGTAATAGCCGCGCGAAACGGATCGCCGCGCACCGAGTTGACCGTAGAACATAAAATATCTTTATGATACAAACGTATTTTTTAAAAGCTATCAAACAACGTTTCGCGTAGCGCCTTTTTCAGGTTTTAAAATATAAATTTGTAATTTCAAGACTCAAGACTTGAAAATTTAGAAATTTCAAAAAAATGTGTGTGAGCAAAGAAAAGTTTTAATTTTTGGCCCATTTCATGACTTAACTTGATAAAAAACAAAACGACCTCTTTCACTTTCCGATTTCCGTTTCGAATTTTGAAAAAATCTATCGGATTCTAGCAAAAAATAGAATAACTCTCTTAAAAAAATGAGGTCAATTGTAAGGCGTTCTGAAATTAGAGACTGAATTTATTTACGATCATTGTGATTTCGTGAAAAAAACTCAATTTTTTTCTAACCCGTGCTTTCTAACCCGAACTTTATTCGTCCGTGAAAGATTTTTTTATAGTAGACATCCGACTCCCATGCGAGGAAAAACACTGTCAGATCGGAATTAAAGGATATAAAAAAAAATCTTTATCCCGGTTTGTATAAGATTTGAAATAATAGTCAACAAAAATTACCTGATATTGCAAGGTCATCAAAATTAATTTCTTCGATATCGAGAAGTTCTTGTTTTTTCATCTAATTCTTCAATACCTGCAAATTCTTCTTTTATTTTTTTATTTTAATTCTAAATGCGAATTTCTTTATTTTCCCGTTTCTCCATTAATTTGAAGAGGCTCAAATATATTTTTCAAAATTTTCAGTTTTGATATTCCTCTTTTCATCAAGTTTTTCTATTTTAAGTTAAGATCTGTTATTTTTCATAAGATTCACTTCTCCATCAATTTTCAAGAATTTCAACAATGATCTGAATAACATCAATTTCCATTCTTAATTAGTTAAAATTAGGATGAAAATTTTTTTGAAATTCTGCAAGAAAGAAACAGAAATTAAAAAATTCGTATAACGACCTGTGTAAGGATCTTAAGGAGGTGGCATAAGTCCAGCAGATTGGTACATTTTTTCAGAGCAATATATGAAAGAAAAAAATGTGGAAATTTATTTTTTATTTTTATGCTTCAATAAAAGTGTCTCTTACAGAACGTTTACATTTTATTTTCTAAACATAACTAACTATAGCAAAAAATACAAAAAAAACAACTTTTCACTGTGCATCAATTTCCAACTTAACCCGAATAAATTTTTTTAAAGACGATATTAATAAACTTCAGACATTGTCGCGTGTACTCCGCTAATAAGTTCCCTAAATTACTCTGCACAGTCGAAAATCTTATCGAGTGCACAGTCAAGTTTAAAAATTCATCAACAGTTTCAAAATGATAAAATGCGCGACTACCGATTAGTTGAATACGCCAAAATAGATACAGAACATTAATATATAATTCTGCCTGATTTGTTATGGAGAGGTAAAAAACCACCATAAAAAATTTCGACTTGATTTGGGGAAAATTATCATAATTTTTCAAAAAAAGTCAATAAAAAATGAAAAATTTTATGATTTTTCAAAACAACGGTCAGAAAAATATGTAGGAATCCATGAAAAAAGTTAAAGTGGCATTTTTTGTTTTTACCCACAGATTTCAGTTATCAAAACAAAACAAATTTTGGACAAAAAATGCGGGAAATTTTCATAAAGCTTTGATTTTATTCAAATTTTTACGATTTCAAAGATGAAAACCCTAACTCAAATCTTTCCTAAAATAAATAAAAATAATTATGAAGCTGAAACATATTTAATCGGTTCAGCTAACTATAATAAGCATGAAAAAATGTACTGACTTACTATTTTCGTAAGTTATATTGACTCCAGGATGCGTTTAAGCACCCCTTAAGACATATCAAAAATCAGCTAACCGTAACAAAAAAAAAATTGTCGAGCAACATTGTGGTAGCATCAACTACTCTCACTAGACAAGATTTTCTGGATAAAAAACATTTTACATCCTTACATTTATTATAGTACTAACAATAAGTTAGGATGAGAAATACGAAACTATATAAACAAGGAAAAAATTGGGATAGGAGAATTTCATATTTGAAACACAATATGATACAAGATAGTTATTTAAGTAGAATGCGAAAATGTAACATTATGTATCTTGTCTGTGATACCCATGTAAATTATTTAATAATATCTAAAATTATACTTGCCCGTTACGTTGAAACTTTGACGTCAGACACACGTCTAAGACTTTGTTTTATTGGTCAATAAACAAGAGCCTTATTTTCCGATGAGATCACGCTAACTTTTTATTCCTTCATAACAATCTTATAAAAACTTTAGGAATAGAATCGTAATCTCTGGAACACATTTTACTTCTAAATTGTGTGATAGCATGTTTGACCAACCGGTAAATTGAGTTAACCGCGAGCAAAAACATTTTTTGAAAGTCGTATTTTTTTCGCCTTATTTCAAAACAATTTGATTTTTTCACAGAAAATGTTTATTTTTATAACAAAAAACCTGTATCATTTTTTCCATTTTCACCTTAAAACTGCTTCAAAAATAACGAAACGTGTCGTTTTTGGCCATTTTTGCCACTAAAAATCGTATTTTTTTTCGTTGTATTTATAAATTCATTTTTGTTCCTACAGAAAATTTTTGAGGCAATTTAGAAAAAATTTGTATCGCCCGACGTTCAAATTTCTGGCCTTAACTCCCAGGATCACAGTTTTAAAATTATTTTTTGAGGTCAAGGTTGTTAATAGTATCAAAAGATTCGCAACTATTATGTTTCTGGAAACGGGATTATAAACTATGGCCAAATTATTCATCGTTCTCGCGCAAGAGCAAAAACAGTTTCTCATTTTAGACACTTAAAAAAATTTTCAAAAATTTTCGAAAAAAAAAATTTCGAAATTTTTTTTTTCAAATACATTTACTGTGAATTCTGTTTAAGCGGACACTTTTCAAAATCCCGCTTTGTCCGCTTAGAGGTACCTCGTTTTGTTCGCTTAGACCTTTTTTGCTCTAAATCACTCCTAGCTGGAGTCATTAAAACTGAAGCCGAATTCGCTATAGACACTGGTGAACATCATAAAATAATAATACCACCAATTAAGTTAAATAAAGAAGTTTTGTTTATATTTTTTGCTATTATGAAATGCTATTTTTAATGTTTTGAAAAAATCCCGTTTGTCCGCTTGGAGTACGAAATTTCGGATTTTCAGAAAAATGCGTAGGTTTTTGCCCGTTTTGTCCGCTTAGGGGGTGTGCCCGCTTAGACAGAATGACCAGTACTAAACAAGCTACTAGAAATTCAAAAATAAAAAAATCAAGTCTTTAGCTCTTCTGTATCAAAAGATAAGACCCACCCTTACAACCCCCTTAAGTCCCAAATAAAAATTTTGGTTGCCATAACAGTTTGTTCTCAATCAGAAAATGGTTCGATCTAATTTTAGAACCGTTTGTTGAGATCTGGAATGGCCTTTGAGGTAATTAATAAATAGTGGGCGGTGCACCGCGCTGTGACAATATTCGGAAAATCATGTCCAAACTGCTAATTTTCAGACAATTTTCCAAATTGTAGGGAATTCACAAAAATTATGCGATAACTATAACGGGACCCTGGTCATTTTTCACCACTTTCAAAAACATACCTTTAGGTCTTTAAAGATCTTTTACGCCGAAACCGTGAAAACCCCAAATATTTTATCATTTCATTTGAATCTGACATGGAGATTCGCTCAAATTTTTCAAATCACAATTATTTTCTGTCGGAATTCGAAGGATTTTTCGAAAAATGCGACAAAAAATTAATGAAAACTTTCAAGTTTGAATAATGCGGGTCCAATTTTTTTACACATTAACCAAATCCCATAAAATTTACCAAATCAATCTGCAAAATGTACCTTTTATTTTGAACAGTCAAGTAAACTCGGACGTCAGGATCGGTTATCTTGGTGACGTAGCCCTTTATTTCCTCTTTTATTCGATTCTTGTGCCTAACGGTCTGCCTTCTCAGCGCCTCCGGAGTAAAAAAAGTTATTTTAGGGTTACTGAGGTGATTAGTATTTTTTTTATTTATAATTTCCAAATTTGATACTTCTTTATTTTTCCGTTTTTCTCCAATTATTCGGATAGGCTCTGAATTATTTTTTTCTTCAAAAACCTCAGTTTTGAAATTTACTTTTTCATCTAGTTTTTCAATTTTGACTCCGAGTTCAAGGTCTGTTATTTGATCGTCAAATTTAACTTGTCCATTATTTTTGTCAATAATTTCGACATGGTCTGAATTAACATTCATTTCAAATCTAAAATTAAAATCAATGAGTTAAAATTTCTGCAAAATAATGCAAGACGATATGAAACCAGAAATTTCATAAGTAAAAAATAGGTATCGATTTATTGACTCATGACTTAAAAAAATTTTCCTGGTCGTTTAACTTTATTTTTCTTAATTTAATATTTTCCTCAACAAAATTGATTGAAGGTAAAATATAGTTCTCAAAAAATCAAAAGAGCTGAGACATACAATACTCATGAGGTGTATTAGATTGTGGGCGGGTTACCCCACGCGCCAATCATTGGCTTTCCGTCAACCCGCACTAAAGCTGAACCAAAAAACTAAAATCCTCCATGTGTACATATGATATTAAGATGTTTTTATAAAAAAATGATTTATTGACGTTCCGGGTTTTCCATTTGAAAAGTGAGCAGGAAATAAAAATACAGTCGTGAAAAGTTGATTCAAAAAGCAATTTGGCAATTCTAGCCTCAGTTTCGCAAAATCAATTGTCGAACCAACTTTCGCGACTTTATTATTATTTTATTCTCACTTCTGAAAATGGAAAATCTCAAACGTAAATACATACTTTTTAATAGAAACATTATAATAAGAGAACGCGAAACTATTTTGATAAATCAATTTGGCCAAATTGATCGCTTGGAGCTTTGGCTTAATATTTACGAGAAAATTTTTGAAGATGATGCTAATTACAAACGATATTCATTCTTAAGGGGGTGGTCGTCGCATTTAAGTCAAAATGGGGGTTTTCAATCGCCAATTGTCGCAAAAGTACAATCGATGGGACCAATATTACCTTTCTCTGATATATTTGACAAAAATCTAGCATCCTAAAAAAAATCAAAGTGACGGATGGCTCGTCCAATCGAAAACGTGCTCACAAAACTAACGGCGTTATTTTTCAAAATGTATCTCTCCCTGGTTTTTCAAGGTATCACATTCGTACTTATATGAATGTGTAGCTGAATAGTCCGTGCAGATCAGTGACAGAGAGTTTTGTCCAATTTCTCGATTTGGCTTCAGAATCACCAAAAACAGTATTTTGACCTTATTTTAGGCGTCTCAATCAAAAATGTATCTCTCCCTGGATTTATTTGTAAACACATTCAAAACATATAATGTGCAGTGAGAAGTCCGTGGCAGATCAGTACAAGAGGTTTTGTCCAAATTACTTTCTCAGTTTTCTATTAATCGGGTTTTGAATTTCCAAAAATCAAGAAAAATCAAAATAAAAGAGTAACCAAAATGCTTGTAATTTTCTATATTTTCATAAAAAGGCATAAAAATAAATTGGGAAATGTTGTTTCTAGAGCCTAAATTTGCGACGACCAGCCCCTTAAGAGAGTACTGACGCATTTAGTGATTTTTAAGTACTTTTGCTGGGTGATAACAGTCCCTTGGTTCTATTTTGGGACCCAGGAGATATTTGTCCAAATTTTTCAAAAAAAGTAACCAAAAGTTTTTTGTATGATTCATTTTCCAAAATTTATTTTTCGACTTTTACTGGTTCAATTTCATTTAGCGATGTATTAACAGAATTTTCTGTAAGGATAACTAAATTTGTTAGTTGAAAAAAGTTATGCGCTAAGATTTTTTTTCATTTAATTAGCCTACAATCACTGATAGAGTCCTCAAAATGGCTGTTTTGGTACCCTAGGCGCTAGTTAAATTTCATTTGGAGCACAGTTGACAAATTTTATTTGGGAAACAAAGCACTTTCTAAAAATTGCCAGTTCATCATTTTTATGCGCTCTTTATTCCGCTATCTTTCATGGTTATGTTTTTATGCGCAGTCAAAGTTTGGGTTACTTCAAAATTTGGCAAAAATATGTTTTTTTCTTAGGCTTGCAAAATTATTTTAAAAAAAAATACAAAATTTTCATTTTTATAAGGTATCAGCATAAAAAAATTAAAATGACAAAAAATTAGTCAGATCCGATGTCTATATCACGAGTTTCAGTCAATTATTTGGAAAAAATACTTAAAAAAAACTGAAATTTTGCAAATTTATGAGTTTTTTTTCGGTCAAAATTTAAATTTTTTTATTATTTAGTTAGCAAACCGTTAACAAAATTTCGAATGCAGCAAAAATTAAGACTTTACCATATATGGTTCCCGAAATATAACGTTCGTCATATTTGTTTTGGAAAATCAAATTTTTTTTTCAAGATTGAATTCAGAGTAAACTCATGCAACAAAAATTAGCGTGAACGGGGTAAAACTTTAGAAGTTAGAGCCTGTAAAAAGAAAATTACACTCAGAAAAAATAGGAAATTTCGGAAATGTTTTTATATCAAAATGTTTTTTTTCGATTTTTTAGAATGAAACCGAGAACAAAATTGAGAATAAAGTCAAAATTAGCTTTCTACCATGTCTGAGTGTCGAGACATAAGGTCCGTCAGGTACTCCCTTAAGTTTTGAAATATCATTGAATCAATGATATTATATCCCTTTAACGACCTAATGTTAATCTAGAATTTGTTTGTGAGCGAAAAACAGTTTGACATCAACTATGATCTAATATAATAACAGGTGTTAGGGATGATAACTCGGAATGAACTTTTCTTAACATATGTTGACTATTTCTAAAATTTCTTTAACATTTTTATAAGATTGAAAACTTTTTTTAACCCTTGTGAGCACAGAGCCACAATTGTGGCTCCAGCATACCTTAAATCATCGAAAAAAGACAAAAAAGGATCGAGGAATCTTTTGTTTCAAATACAATATAAGAATTTAGATCTGCGTTCAAGAAAATCATTTAATTTTTCTTCGAATGTTTTTTTCCGGCATTACGGGAAGTTGATTTATCAGGATTTTTAGCCTATGTTTCACTTCCGTAAAAATTATTTCGGACTGGACATACAAATCAAATGTGAGATTAGCCAGTTTTTAGGAAAGTGTTTTGTGCATGATAACAGTTGAATAAAAATTTATTTGTATTCAGGGGCAGACATTTTTCTTAGGAAGTGAAATATCTAATATTCAACTTCAGTATCCATGAAAAAATTAGTTATTATAAAAGTGAATTTAACCAATCAAACATTGTCCACAGTTGTACTTCATTTACCATATTTACTCGAAGGTAATAGAAAAAAATGCCATTATCTGCTTTTATAGGGAAAAATAACATTTTTCATCAAAAAATCATGATTTTCAATCAAAATTTGACTTATTATTAAAATTACTTTTGATTTTATGAGATATAAATCAACGCGGGACAAAACTATGACGTAGGCCAGATCTCTTCTCCATTGTTTTCGACAGAGATAAAACATTGTAGAGACAACTGTGACCGGGTATCACGTGATATGGTACAACCTTGCTTTTCTCACTAGTTTTCTACAGAACTCAGAATTAATTCTAGAATAATAAATGTCGAATGCAAAAATATGACTTTTAACTTCCTTATGCAGACAAAATTAAAATTCCAACTGTCTTAAGCTTTCTGTGACACAACAAAGTAGAGCCACAATGTGGCTCTGGTGCCTTGGCGAACTTTTTTTTATATGCTCACAAGGGTTAAACCTTTTTATAATTCTCTTCAAAAATGAAAATTTTGAGGCTGATTTTGTAAGACCTATAAATTTAAATATTTTTTATCCACTTCCGGCCGATATCAGAAAAATTTTCAAAAAATTTCGAAATACTCCTCGGAAAATTTGCGACAACTTTTCTGCCTGAAATTGTCCAAAATATTAGCCATCCCCAGTAATGTTTATGACCGCGGCCGCTCTATTTTAAACCCGTAAAACAACTCCTTTAATAAAAAAACTAATTTTTTGTCCGATCTAAATCGACAAATACTTGATCGGATCGACTTTGATACGATCCGATCAAGTTTTTTAAATCTGCGATCCGATCAAGTTCGATCCGATCAGGTTTTCAAAATTTGCGATCCGATCAAGTTCGATCCGATCAGGTTTTCAAAATTTTATTTTTTTCGAAATAAATTTAATTTTATTGGCTCCCTCAGCCCGCACATCCTAGATTAACATGGACATCCTAAATCTTAATGTCCAGCAAAATATTATTAAAACTATCATACAGTAAAGTGATTTCGTAATTTAAAAGGGTACAGTAAACTGTTTGTAAAATGATAACACATAAATTAACTATGAGTCAAATAAAAGAAGGTCAAAAATCGGACAAGCTGATTGGTCGGGCTAGAAGGAGTGCCTAGCGCAATTAAAATTGAATTTGCGAATCGTAACTCGCTTGAAGTCTTTTTTTTGTGTTCAACATCGAAGTGGTTTCACTGAAATAATAACTGCGTATAATTTTTGACTTTCTTTTATTTGACTCAATAGTTATATAATACAATATTAAAGTATTTTTAGACCTGTTTTATATAATCAAATGCACTCAAGAAGTAAGCTCATAAAAATAGACTTATTAACTGCTGATTTTTCTTTGAGTTTTTCATTTGTCTTCAACGTGAACTTTTATCAAAATAAAAACATATTTCGGATTACAGCAAGAAATTGTAAAAAAGCCTTTCGTCTTTATCTCTTCGGCATGGATACCCCCTTTGTTAGGTCTTTTATCAAGAAGGTAACCAACAAAAATTTTATCGGTATCACCAGCACAATTTTCAAACCAAAATTATTTGTTTATAATCGCTTAGTTCTGTCCCTGAACATTTATGAGATTCACGAATTTCAAATGAATTTATATCGTAATTTTGTATGTCATAAACCCTTGGGTCTGATTTATCGAACATTTTTGGGAATCTAAAATTTGTAGACGACTTTTGAATAATTTGTTTCAGAGACTCGGAGGGTGATATATAAGAGGTGGTGAAACAATTTTTCCTTTTTGATTGCTCATTTTGATACGTTTTTGAGCAGCATAAAACAATTTTATAATCTTCTTTAATTCCTCGAAATCCATAAAAATAAATTTTTTCATTAATTTCGATATGATAGACTGGAGTTCCTCGGCCGTGGTCAGCGATTTGTACAAGTTTGCATTTCACTTTTTCATTTTTATAAAGCCGGTGTTCCGTTCCTGGACATTTATGAGCTTCACGAATTTCAAATGAATTTATATCGTAATTTTGTATATCATAAATCCTCGGTTCTGATTTGTCGATCATTTTTGGATATTTGGAATGTTTCGGCGACTCCTTAATAATTTGTCGAATAGACTCGCAAGGTGATATAGAAGAGGAAATTAAACAATTTTTAGTTTTTAATTGTTCAGTTTGATACTTTTTTGTACAGCATAATACAATGTTGTTATCTGCTGTGATGCCTTTCAATCCATAAAAATAGTTTTTTCCATTAATTTCGAAATGAAAGTTAGGGTGTCCACGGTGATCACCGATTTTTACAAGCTTGCATTTAACTATTTCCGGTTTATTGGTCATATAAACGTTAAGTTCTGTTCCTGAACATTTATGACCTCCACCAAAATCAAATGAATTAATATCATAATTATTTATATCATAAACTTTTAGGTCTAATTTGTCCAGAAATTTTGTATATTTAGCATGTTCGGGCGCATTTTGAATAATTTGTTTCAGACACACTAAAGGTGATATATAAGAGGTATTATGACAGTTTGCTTTTTGACATTGCAAAATAATTTGGAAGTTTTTTTTGACGCCCCGCAATCCGTAAAAATAGACTTTTCCATCTATCTCAAAAGTAAAAGTAGGGTGTCCGTTTCGATTTAAAATTTCTAAAATTTTGCAATTGATTTTTGTCTGCTCCAAGGCATGGTGAGCAGGTATGCCTGATAATGATTTACGTTCACTTTTTTCAATTTCTTCATAATAAACGTTTAGGTCTGTTCCTGGACATTCATGATTCCCAAAAATTTCGAATGCTTTTATATCGTAATTTTGAATATCACAAGCCCTGGGGTCCGCTTTATCCAAAAACATAGATTTATCACATTTTGGCGAATTTTTAAACATTTCCTTACCGTTCTCAGAAGGTAAAATAAACGATCTATTACTACATTTAAATTTTTTTGTTTTTGTACATCGCAAAGTTATTTTGTAGCCTGCTCTAATTTCTCGAATTCCGTAAAAATAGATTTTTTCATTTATTTCAAAATGAAAAACAGGGTTTCCGCGAACTGTTCTAATGATTGCCAAAATTTTGCATTTGATATTTAAACTTGATAGGTTTCGGTAATGAGGTTTATGCTCAATTTTTTTGGGTAATATGTGATTTCTATAATTTACCGCACTTGGCAAGGGATGACTTTGTGAGTTCTTTAAAATTTTGCATTTACTGGTTTTTGTTTCAAAATAAACGCTCAATTCTGTTCCCGGACATTTATGAGCTCCCCAAATGTCCAATGTATTTATATCATAATTGTTAATATCATAAACCCTTGGGTCCGATTTGTCCAAAAATTTAGGATGTCTCGCAGTTTTCGGAGAATCTTGAATAATGTCTTTGAGAACCTCTGAAGGTAAGATAAAAGAACTATTACTACAAATTGATTTTTGACATTGCAAAACCATTGTATAGTCTGCTTTTATGCCTCGAAGTCCGTAAAAATAAATTTT
This sequence comes from Oikopleura vanhoeffeni, assembly GCA_004367855.1. NCBI lineage: Eukaryota > Metazoa > Chordata > Appendicularia > Copelata > Oikopleuridae > Oikopleura > Oikopleura vanhoeffeni. Next base: position 35,714 of record SCLH01001692.1, read on the forward strand.
TTCATTAATTTCAATATGAAAATGAGGGTTTCCTCGGCAATTAACAATTTTTAAAATTTTGCATTCATAGGTTATTTTTTCAAAATAAACGCTGAGTTCTGTTCCTTGACATTTATGAGCTCCACGGATTTCAAATGAATTTATTTCGTAATTTTGTTTATCAAAAACCCTAGGGTCCGATTTGTCCAATATTTTTGGATATTTTGAATATTTAGGCGAATTTTCAATAATTTCTTTGAGAATGTCTGAAGGTGATATAGAAGAATAAGTCAAACAGTTGATAGAGCTATTGACACACCGTTTTGTACAGTATAAAGCCATTGTATAATCTGATTTGATTCCTCGAAGACTGTAAGAATAGACTTTTCCATCTATTTCAAAAAAAAAATTAGGGTTTCCGCGATGTAGAGCAATTTTTACAAGTTTGCACTTTATCTGATTCAGCGAACAGTTTGTAGAAAATTGTGAAGTGTTGTTTTGTTGAAGTTTTTCAGTTCCTTGATTATCGTTTTGTTCGATTATTTTCATTTGCTCGATTTGGTGCTCGCCGATATAAAAATCGCACTCATCAGAATTCAGCATCTGAAATAATTAAAAAAAAAACTTGATAAAAATGAATTTTAACTTAAGTTATAAAAAGTCATGAAAGATTCTCTATCAAAGAATTTATGATAGATGAATTTATAGATAGTAGAATTTATGTAAAATTCTCTGAAAACCGATTTAACCGGTTGAGCACGACATTTACCGGTGAACCGGTTGACTGAGAAAAACGAAAAAAAATTTGTCGTTGGAATTTTGGTCAGGTACACGATGCAAAAACCGTTTGATTATACCATGTCTGAGCTTCGACTTCGTCAAAATATTTATTTGTGTCCTTTAAAAATAAAGGTGCCATACCTTTTATTTTAAAAATATTTTCTATGCCATTCGATGGTATTCTAGAAATTACTCTGCGACATATATACAATCAACTCAGGGCCCACCGCTAGTAGCGTGGAAGAATACGCGTCTCTGATTGGCTGTGATTTTGCTTTCCTTACAAAGTGATAGGAGACAATGAGTAATAGCTCGCGAAGCGGATCGCCGCGCACCGAGTTGACCGTAGGAACATAAAATATCTTTATGACTAAACGTATTTTTTTAAAGCTATCAAACAACGTTTCGCGTGAGCCTTTTTCAGGTTTTTAAAATATAAATTTTGTAAGTTTCAAGACTTCAAAGACTTGAAAATTTAGAAATTTCAAAAAATGTGTGTGAGCAAAGAAAAGTTTTAATTTTTTGGCCCATTTCATGACTTAACCTTGATAAAAAAACACAACGACCTCTTTCACTTTCCGATTTCCGTTTCGAATTTTGAAAAAAATCTATCGGATTCTAGCAAAAAATAGAATAATCTCCTCTTAAAAAAATGAGGTCAATTGTAAGGCGTTACTGAAATTAGAGACTGAATTTATTTACGATCATTGTGATTTCGTGAAAAAAACTCCAATTTTTTTCTAACCCGTGCTTTCTAACCCGAACTTTTATTCGTCCGTGAAAGATTTTTTTATAGTAGACATCGACTCCCATGCGAGGAAAAACTGTCAGATCGAATTAAAGATATAAAAAATAAGATCTTTATCCCGGTTTGTCATAAGATTTGAAATAATAGTCAACAAAAATTACCTGATTATTCAAGTCATCAAAATTAATTTCTTCGATATCGAGAAGTTCTTGTTTTTCATCTAATTCTTCATATACTGCAAATTCTTCTTTTATTTTTTTATTTTTAATTTCTAAATTCGATATTTCTTTATTTTCCCGTTTTTCTCCAATTATTTGAAGAGGCTCAGAATTATATTTTTCAAAATTTTCAGTTTTGATATTCCCTTTTTCATCAAGTTTTTCTATTTTAAGTTCAAGATCTGTTATTTTTTCATAAGATTTAACTTCTCCATCAATTTTTTCAAGAATTTCAACATGATCTGAATAACCATCAATTTCCATTCTTAAATTAGTTAAAATTAGGATCGATAAATTTTTTTGAAATTCTGCAAGAAAGAAACAGAAATTAAAAAAATTCGTATAACGACCTGTGTAAGGATCTTAAGGAGGTGGCATAAGTCCAGCAGATTGGTACATTTTTTCAGAGCAATATATGAAAGAAAAAAATGTGGAAATTTATTTTTTTATTTTTATCTTCAATAAAAGTGTTCATTCTTACAAACGTTTACATTTTTATTTTCTAAACATAACTAACTATAGCTAAAAATACAAAAAAACACTTTTCACTGTGCATCAATTTCCAACTTAACCCGACTATAGAATTTTTTTTAAAGACGATATTAATAAACTTCAGCCATTGTCGCGTGTACTCCGCTAATAAGTTCCCTAATTACTCTGCACAGTCGAAAATTTCTTATCGAGTGCACAGTCAAGTGTTAAAAATTTCATCAACAGTTTCAAAATGATAAATGCGTGACCTACCGATTAGTTGACATACGCCAATTTGATAGATACCAGAACATTTAATATATAATTCTGCCTGATTTGTTATGGAGAGTTAAAAAAACCACCGATAAAAAATTTTCGACTTGATTTGGGGAAAATTATCATAATTTTTCTAAAAAAGTCAATAAAAAATAAAAATTTTATGATTTTTCAAACAGCGGTCAGAAAATATGTAGGAATCCATGAAAAATGTATTTTATGAAGCTGAAACATATTTAAATCGGTTCAGCTAACTATAATAAGCATGAAAAAATGTACTGACTTACTATTTGCGTAAGTTATATTGACTCCAGGATGCCGGGTTTATGCCACCCCCTTAAGACATATCAAAAATCAGCTACCGTAAGCAAAAAAAAATTGTCAAGCCAACATTGTGGTACATCAACTACTCTCGACTAGACAAGATTTTCTGGATAAAAAACATTTTACATTCCTTACATTTATTATAGTCACTTTAACAATAAGTTAGGATGAGAAATACGAAACTATATAAACAAGGATTTAAAAATTGGGATCGGAGAATTTCATATTTGAAACACAATATGATACAAGATAGTTATTTAAGTAGAATGCGAAAATGTACATTTATGTATCTTGTCTGTGATACCCATGTAAATTATTTAATAATATCTACAATTATACTTGCCCGTTACGTTGAACTTTGACGTCAGACACACGGTTAAGACTTGTTTTTATTGGTCAATAAACAAGAGTCTATTTTCCGATGAGATCACGCGATTCTTTAGGCCTCTGACGTCAAAGTTGAACGTAACGGGCAAGTATAATTTCAGATAAATCAAAGATTGGGATACCTAGGCCTTTACTTTCGTGTTCGCGTTTGACCAATAAGAGCACTGGATATCACTACTTTGACCAATAAGAGCTCCAAAAATAAGTAAAAACGTTAACGCGAAAGAAGAGACCTAGGTATCTCTCTTTTGGATGTAATTGACGCTTTGCTCTGCAAAAGTTAGTCCTAAAAACGCGCTTTATTTTGCATTTAGCACACTTTCTGTTATCTGAGTTAGTTCGTTCATCATAATTGAGTTTTCAAACTGTCCCTTTGAAAGTCTGGCAGAAACTTTTGCTCTGACCTTGTCCTAAAGGGTTGTCCGTTTAAACGCACCGTACTGTACTACAATTATCATTGGTAAAATTTTAAAAATATTTTTGACGTCATTTTTCAGGTTTGGTACTAAGTAGAGAAAACTAAAATCGAAACAAAAAACCTTTTTTCAACGACATTGTCATTTTTCGTTCATTTTAATGAAACTATTTGTTTTCACTTTCAAAATAAGCCTCAAGTCCTGTTCCTGGGCATTTATGAGATCCAAAACTTGCAAATGAATTTATATCGTAATTTTGTATATCAAAAACCCTGGGATCTGATTTGTCGAACATTTTTGGATATTTAGAATATTTAGGCATATTATGAATTATTTCTTTTAGAAACTCCAACGGTACTATAAAAGAGTAATTGTTACATTTTGATTTCCCCTTTTCATACGTTTTAGTACAACCTAAAACAATTTTATAATCTGCTTTGATTCCTCGAAATCCATAAAAATAGATTTTTCCATTAATTTCAAAATGAAAATTAGGGTGTCCGCGGTGACCCTTAGCAATATTCACAAGTTTGCATTTTACTATTTCAGGTTTATTCCTTTTTTCAGGAAGACTTGCAGAAAGTTTATTTAATGAATTTATAGCGGCACTTTTAGATAAACATTTATTGTTTTTGTTTTCAAAATAAACGCTAAGTTCTGTTCCTGGACATTTATGAGCTCCACAAATTTCAAACGAATTTTTATCGTAATTTTGTATATCATAAACCTTGGGATCTGCTTTGTCGAACATTTTTGGATATTTAGAAAATTTAGGCGTATTTTCAATAATTTGTGTAAGAAACTCTGAAGGTAATAAAGAAAGGGGATTCTTACAGTTACGCCAATTTGATTCCTCATTTTGGTACCTTTTTGTACAGCATAACACAATTTTATAATCTGCTTTTATTCCTCGAAATCCGTAAAAATAAATTTTTCCATCAATTTCAAAATGAAAGTTAGGGTGTCCGCGGTGATTATCAATTTGTATAAGTTTGCAATTTACAATTTCAGGTTTATTTCTTATTTCGGGAAGAATAACATAATTTTTTTGATCGGCATTAACAACAGGAGATCTAGATGAAAATTTGTTGTTTATATTTTCAAAATAAACGCTGAGTTCTGTTCCTGGACATTTATGAGCTCCACAAATTTCGAATGAATTTATATCGTAATTTTGAATATCATAAACCCTAGGGTCCGATTTGTCCAAAAATCTTGAATATTGAGAATATTTCGGCGTATTTTGGATTATTTGTTGTAGAGACTCGGAGGGTAATATAGAAGAGGGAGTCAAACAATTTCTACTTTTTAATTGCTCATTTTGATAGGTTTTAGTACAGCATAAAATAATTTTATAATTTGTTTTAATTCCCCGATATCCATAAAGATAGATTTTTTCATTAATTTCAAAATGGAAGATTGGGCCATCGTTTACTCTAGTAATTTTTAAAAGTTTGCATTTAATATTTCGATAGCATTTTTTATAATTTTCGGCACTCCGCGGGAAAGGACTTGGTGGGTTCTCGCCAATGTAAAAATCACTGTCATCAGAATCCATCACCTAAAAATGTTAATTTGTCAACGAAAAATAAAATAAGTAATAAAAATGAATTCAGCAATAGAAAATCATTTAGGTCGTTTTTAGACTGACCCACTGTGATTTCGACTGGGAGAACTAGGCAAGATAGCAACGAATGGTTTTTTGCATGTGAAACCTTGGAAAAAATATACCGTAGAAATTTTTTTTGGCTTCCTAGGTTGATCACGTGACCGGAAATCAATCATCGAAATTACCAAAAAATCGTTTTTTGCGAATTAGCGGTGAACCGGTAATCACCGGAAAAAAAATTATCACCACTACAAATTTGGTTAAGATTCAGATGCAAAAAACCATTTGTAGCTATAGCGATAGATATCTAGTCTGGTTCCCTCAGAACAGACACCCCTTAAATAGTTCTACCTAAAAAAACGACCTTACCTGATTATTCAAATCGTCGAGATTAATTTCTTCGATTTCTTGGGATTCTGGTTCGTCATCTAATTCTTCATATACTACAAATTCTTCTTTAATTTTTTTGTTTTCATCTTCCAAATTCGATGTTTCTTGATTTTTCCGCTTGTCTCCAATAATTTCAAAAGACTCAAATTTATTTTTTGCTTTAAAAACCTCAGTTTTGATAGTTTCTATTTTTTCAATTTTTATTTCTAGTTCAAGATCTGTTATTTTTTCGCCAGAATTAACTTCTTCATCCATTCTTTCAGAGATTTCGACATCGTCTAAAGTAACTTCCATTTTGTTTCTAAAATATAATAAAGTTGAGATCGATAAATTCAAGATGAAATAAGTTTTCGAAAATCAAATCCAACAGGTAACTCCCACATGCGCAACAGTGATTTGAAACACAGAGACCAATTTTTGAAAAATATTATGGGGAAGTATCATTTTGGGCTGTGGAATATCGGAACAGACCCCGAAAGTTCTCCTTATTTTTTATTTTAGAAATTTTGGTGACTTTAAAATTTTCTCATCAGACCGGAAATGCATTATTTCGATGCAAGTTTTTAATATATGCAGTTAAAACAGCAATTGGACCAGATAAGAACCTATTAATAAATTTATGTGAGTAACTTTTGAAGAGAAAAATTTTCCGCATTATTTATTTTCACACCCAACACCACCTAGTGGTGCAAAAAGCACTTTCTTGTATCTCGATATTGGGACTAAAATTGGAGCTATTAATATACTAATGAGGGAAATTTTCACAGATACAATTTTTAGCATGATTTGTTTGACACCCGACACCATCAGTGTTTTTTGAATCTCGACACTGGGACAAACTATTTTTTGTGCTAAGCATTTCAATCTGTGTTCTTAAACACTGACGCGCAGGTGGCCACTTGCACATCGTGCGCAGGTGGGGGTTAAGTGCTATTAGTGAGACGGTAACTTTTTGCATATCGGTCCTAGTAACAGCACTGACAATAATATGGAAAAACTTCTGGCTCTACTTAAAAATGGTCTTCCAACTTAAGGGGGTATACGACTCTGATTTGACATTTTCTCGTTGAAATATACTGAAAACTAACAGTTCATGAGAAGAACCGAAAATGCTAATTTGTAGATCTATCCTTAATCTTGCGAAAAAATACATCACAAATTATTTTTTACCATTACACCAATAGGTACAGTATCGTAACAAGGTGACATTTTCCAAACTGCAAAATCTATCTCCTCCCAGACGGTATATCAAATTGAGCTCAAATTTTCACAGATAACGTAACGGTAGTATGTCAAACTTTGATCATAAGCTTTTTTTGATCTGGTGACTGAACAATTCTAGAACGCCAAATATCCGACGATTTTTCACAATTTCAGACTTCAAAATCTATCTTCTCCAAGGATATATTTGCAAAATGGCTTAAATTTTTATCAAGTACTCCTCAGAACATATGTAGGAGATGATCACAAGCTTTTTTGCAATTGACACCTAAAACTCGAAATATGATTTTTGGTCATTTTCCAAAAAATTTCCGAAAAAAAAAGTGCTTCGATTTTTTCCGAAAGTAGGCTCAAAAGAAAGCCAGTGAAACACTGATGAGAAAGTTGGCTGACGTCAAGTCGATATTTCGAAGTTTTACTGATCAAATTTGAGCAAACGTATTTTTTTAACTTCATCTTTTAAAAAATACTAAAAAAAATGCGAAAATTTCGAAATAATTTTTTTGATGATTGGGTTCTTAGTACACTTAATTATCAACCCCGTATCAATTTGGAGCATTTTTAATGCCTCTAAGGCCTTTATTAAATCAAAGTCGTATACCCCCTTAACGCACTTCATTGTGCTACTTAATGATCAGAAGAAAATTACCTCCAAGATGGACCAATAAAAGCAATTTTTATACTGTGGTCTCTGTCTAAGCAGACTGTGTCGAAATTCCCATTTTGTCTCCTTATACAGAGGAGTTTTCGAATTTTCGAAAAAAATGCGTAGGTTTTGCCCATTTTGACCGCTTAGGCAGTGCCCACTTAGCCAGAGGCCACAGTAGTTATTTCTGAATGTTATAGTAAATCAGTTTATTTTTTATGCAAAATGATACTCGTTGAGTTATCCGTTTTGTATGGCTTTGAGCGGACCCGCTCTCTGATCCAATCAGAAAGAGAGAAGGAGAGAAAATTTGGCTTAGTTTTGTGGGTCCGCTCAAAGCTATTTTATATGTAGTACATCAGCTACTTCTGCCTAGTCAAGGTTTTCTGGAGACCAAACATTTTTTCCATGCCTTACATTAGAAATGCAAAACTATAGAATATATTTGTCACAACTATAAAGAGCAGGATTTCAAAATAGAGGAAAGTGGATTTATTTTGAGAAAAATACAGGTACAGTGAAGTGATTTTAATAAAGCGAAAAATTGTTATACTAATATATTTATGTACGTTCAAAATTGGTGAAATTCTGCGCTCTTGAAAAACTTCACAAAATGTTTTCCAAAAAATACATTTTGACACCAATATGTTGCCAACTGATCAGACGGACTATCTAAAATCATGATACTGTTATATTTATAATATTATTACATATGTTACCTACACGCTATACCTTTATGCTTAAAATAACGGGTAAATTTTATTGAGCAAACACTAGTAGACCAGAGAGAAATATAATAGAGCTTTTTGTTAGTTCCCAGCGACAAGAGAGTCGGAAAACTATACCGTGTTAAAATAAACCACTTAATTGGCGGACAATTTTATGAACATCTCATTTCTAATTTGAAAATTATAATCACTCGTGAAGTTTCGCTTTACGTGGGTTGGACATGCCAATTTGCTTGCACAAAAAAGTGTCTTTATTTGATTAATTGAACAAACAAAATATTTTTGAGTAAATCGGGCCTGAGAAATGGATTGCGACTAATATAAATTCGCTATTTCGAGGTTAAAGTCTATTTTTAGACTTTTACTCAAAATTCGCGAATAACAAAAATCGAATTAAAAGGATAATAAGAATAGCAAAAATGTATTCTCTGTGAAAAACTAACCAAGAAAAATATGTTTTAAAAGAAATATTTTCTTTATTGAGAGAAATAAAGCTTCTTATTATTTGTTACGAAATAAACACACTACTTTAAGTTGTAAGGCGCTGCCCGCCGCATTTTTGATCAAGAGAGATTAGGATAAATAATTTTAAATTTTCGAAGAACTTTGTTGCATTTATTGCGGTGTATTTTTTCTGACTGAAAAATTATTTTCTTGAAATCAAATTAACGAGTTATTAGCAACGTTAAGAAAAGTTTTTTTTGGGATATCCCGCAAAACATAAACGTAAATATGAAATCATTCGACAAGAAATTTATTAGAAAATCTGTTTCCTGTCTTTTTAAAAAAATTAATAATTTTAATAAAGACGTCGTAAGTTATCAGCTGCTGGAGAGAAATTAGGAATTTTCAAAATATTTTTCGTAAAATGTTTTACGAGTTTGTTTCGCATTTGAAATTAATTTAATCTATATATTATTCATGAAAAGTGTTCACGGAACAATATTTTTACATATTTTATAAGTTTGATAATTTTGATCGAAAGTTATAGACTTTTAAAAAACAGTAAAAAATACGCAGCAATTACAACAATTGGCATTTCCAACTCCCTTGAAGTAACCCTCTAACCCAGTAGTTTTTTTTCAAGAAGTATTGGAACACAATATGTATACATAGTTAACGCAGGCCTTTCAACTGATAATTATTTGTTTGGTTTCAAAATAAACGCTAAGTTCTGTTCCTTGACATTTATGACCACCACGCATTTCAAATGATTTTAAATCGTAATTTTGTGTATTAAAAACCCTGTAGTGTAATTTGTCAAAAGTTTTTGGATATTTCGAATTTTGTGTCGTACTTTGAATAATTTGTTTCAAAATTTCTGAAGGTAATATAAACGAGTGATTCTTACAGTGAGCCAATTTTCCATCCTTTGAATAAGTTCTATTACAGACTAAAACAATTTTATTATCTTCTTGAATTCCTCGAAACCCGTAACAATATATTTTCCTATTTATTTCAAAATGAAATTGAGGGTATCCGCATTTATTAGCGATTTTAACAAGATTACATTTCTTTTTTTCAATTTTTTCATCGGTATTTATAGCAACTTCTTTATTTGAAAATTCATTGTCTTTGTTTTCTAAATAAACGGTAAGTTCTGTTCCTGGACAATTATGAGCTTCGAAAATTTCAAATGAATTAATATTGTAATTTTGTATGTCATAAACTTTGGGATTTGTTTTGCAGAAGAATTTTGGATATTTAGAACGTTTCGGTGAATCTTGAATAATTTGTTTAAGACATTCCGAGGGTGATATAAAAGAGTGAGTATTACATTTAGTCTTTTTTGATTCACAATTTAGATACATTTTTGTACATGATAAAACAACTGTATAATCTGCTTTAATTCCTTCAAATGCGTAAAAATATACTTTTCCATTAATTTCAAATTGAAAGTTAGGGTGTCCGCGGTGATTTCCGACTTTTAAAAGTTTGCATTTTACTTTTCCAGGTAATGCTCGATTAATTTTTTTAATAAAAAAGTCAATTTCAGTTCCTGTACATTTATGAGGTGTACAAATTTCAAATGAATTAATATCGTAATTTGTTATATCATAAACTCTTGGGTCCGATTTTTCTAAAAATTCAGTTTTTAGTTCTCCCGATATTTCTTGAATTATTTGTTTAAGAAACTCGGAAGGTAATATATAAGAGTGAGTCATACAGTTGATAGATTTTGATTTGGAATTATGATACGTTTTATTACAGCATAAAATAATTTTATAATCTGGTTTGATTCCTCGGAATCCATAAGAATATATCTTTCCATTAATTTCAAAATGAAAGGTAGGGTATTTGTTACGATTAGAAATTTTTACAAGCTTGGATTTTACCGGCGTATTGTTTATTTTATAAATGTTGATGTCTGTTCCTGGACATTTATGCGCTACACCAATTTCAAATGAATTAATATCGTAATTTTTTATATCATATACCCTTGGGTCTGATTTTTCCAAAAATTTTGGAGATTCAGTTTTTAGTTCTTTTGACGTTTCTTGGATAATTTGTTTAAAATACTCCGAAGGTGATATATAAGAGTGAGTCCCACAGCCAACCCATTTTAAATCCCCTTTTTTATACGATTTGGTGCAGCTTAACTTAATTTGATAATTTGCTTTGATTCCTCTAATTCCGTAAAAATATATTTTTTCATTAATATTAAAATGTAAGATTGGGTTTCCGCGAACGTTAGTTATTTTTACAAGCTTGCATTTACGAATCACGCTTGTAAGGTCTAGGTTACTTTTTTTAGGTTGAAATTTTAGTCTATTATTGTCGGATATTATTTCGTCACTCGGTGGGTGCGTTTCAAAATAAACGCTTAATTCTGTTCCTGGACATTTATGAACCCCACGAATTTCCAATGAATGTAATTCATAATTTTTTATATCATAAACCTTTGGGTCTTCTCTGTCCAAAAATTTTTTAGACTTTTTAAAGGTGATAAAATTTTTAGAGTTTTCTGGAGAATTTTGAATAATTTCTTTAAGGATCTTTGAAGGTGATATAAAAGCACTATGAGTACATTTCAGACATCGCAAAACTATTGTGTAATCTGCGTTGATTGCTCGAAGTCCGTAAACATAAATTTTTCCATCAATTTCAAAATGAAAATTAGGATGTCCAGCGCGTTGAACAATTTTAAAAATTTTTAACTCATTGGCAATTGACTCATTGCCTTTATTTTCAGAATACACGCTGAGTTCTGTCCCTAGACAATTATGAGCTTGGCAAATTAAAAAGGAATTTATTTCGTAATTATTAATCTCAAAAACTCTAGGGTCCGTCATGTTCAAAATTTTTGAATATTTCGAAAATATAGGCGTATTTTGAATAATTTCTTTTAGACTTTTTGAAGGTGATATTAAAGACGAAGTTGCACACCGTTTTGTACAGTGTAGAACAATTTTATTATCTGCTCTGACTCCTTGAAGTCTATAAAAATAGATCTTTTCATTAATTTCAAAATGAAACGTAGGGTGTCCACGGTGATTATCAATTTTTAGAAGCTTGCATTCAATTTTTGTTTGATCAAGGGGACAGTTTGATGAAATTTGGTAATTGTTTTCATGACCACTTTTTCCATTTTGAGTATCTTTTTGCTGGATTTGCTGCTCACCGACATAAAAATCGCAGTCATCAGAATCAAACAGCTAAAATATTGATATTTATCTGTTAAACAATACAATTTTATATCGATTATGGGCCATAATTTATAATTTTTATGGCCCATAATTTATGGGGCATTCTCGCATATATTAGCCAACATTTTTATATAATTCGGCGTTTGAAAATGACTCATCTAATTGAGTTCCTAGATACCTCAAAATGAGCACAAAAATTCAGAGAAAAATAAAGCAGACCATTGTTTCAATTTTTTTTAGCAGAAACTGATAATTAAACTATTTCAGTAGCATTTTGACAGATTTGCACTTTTTCAATTTTTTTTCTCTTGATGGGAAACTTTTTGCTACTTAAAAATTGTCGGGTAAAAACTTTTTCGAACGGAAGTTGCCACTTTTGAGCTCACTTTGTATAATCTGATTTTTTTCAGATCGATTATTTTTACTTTATAAATTGGCTTTAAAAAAAACACTCAAAAAACGCGCGTTAGCTATCGAAGGTGTCTAAATTACAGTGAATTTACATTCTATTTTTTTATTTATTAGAATTCCTAATAAACGGTCTCGACCACCGTTGAAAATTTATTTAACTTAAAATTTTAGCTTACCAATTTGGCAAGTTTAAGTGCAATAAAAGTTTTTTAATTCTGAATAAAAAAGGGACACGATTGATTTCTGCCAAACCGTAGTTTCGTTTGAAAAAGTATGATTCAGAGTATAAACAATAGCGAAGAAACAAAACGAGGACATATTTGAACATAGTAAACTGGTGGCATTCTCAATATTTTTAGCTGGTGATTCCAAAAAAAATTAGTTTGAAAATTTTGAACAAGAATGAGGAAACTTGTTCAAAATATTTCCAATTAATTGACCGAAAATCACAAAACCATGTCATATATTTTCAAATAGCATATAAAAATTATGTGGTCAACTACGCGAAAGGTTAATAGTGGCCATTTTGAAAAGTTTTTTCGTTGATTTGAAACAAAAACTTTAAAAAAAAATTTTGAACAAACAATAAGGCATTTTTTAATAATGTTCAGAATTTTTTTCAAAAATTTCTCATAATTTGTCAAATTCAAAAGTTTAATTCGAACTAAACATTTTCTTAACCCCCTCACTCATTTGACTATTGATATCCCCCTGTAGGCCCAGAGCCACTTTTATGGCTCGATTTGTTAAGCTTTTAACTATTATCCGAAAAGTATAAGTGCTTTCGATTAAATTATTTTTCAGTCATTGAGATACAGGATAGACTTAACTTTATGGAATTATATTTAGATGATTAACACTTTGAGTACTTAAGGGGGTAGGTGTCGGTTTTTTTTGTAGCCCTTTATGAAATTAATTTATGATACATTAATATCGGTTATGGACTAAAAGTTGACCAAGGAATCTCATGTTGGCAATTATTTTTTTCAAAACAATCTAAGAACAAAATCTAGAATTTTCAAACTTTTTTTCGAACTTTTCATTTCCGGTTCACTTTCATTCAATTTTCTAGAATTCTAGAATTTTATTTCAAAATTCCTTCTCATCACTTTACCGCATTATCTTTATTCTACCTTAGTCGAAAAAAATGGCTTCATTCTAAACATTCGTCTAAAAGAAAGATAGGAGTTTGAAGTCGAAAAAACTGGCAAAATCGGCGGTTTAAGTGAGATTCTAGAAGAAAAAAAATAAAAAATTCCTTCTTATCACTTTTTTGTTTCTCATTTATTCGCTACTTTGTGTAAAATTTGAGACGCTTTGTAATGTGGGGTCTAAAAGAAGATAGATTTAAAAAAAACGATTTAGTGCTCTAGAATAGACTCACCACCTGGTGGTGTGATGAACAAGGTTGACTTTGAGATTGTGTAATCGTTAGACGTAAGGCTAGATCTACAAACGAGTATCCTCAGATTTTTTACAACTGCCCTATAACTGTTCTGAGCGTGATTGAAAGGTACCAAAAAGCGACACCTACCCCCTTAATTAAGGCTGTGGAATAACGAAGTTGACTCACACTGTTCCTAAAAAAAACTATACGAAAAATTTTTTTGCGGGCGTTTCAGCCAATTAAAAAAAAAGAAAAAAAAATTTCAAAATTTTCGAAATTTTTTTTTTGATTTTTTTAAAATTGGCTGAAACGCCCGCAAAATTTTTTTTTATGATTATTTTTTTCGCTACCAAATATTGGAAATAACTTAAAAAAAAAACACGAATCCCAATTTTCAAAAATAAATATTTTCGCGCGCGGCACCTAGCGGCACCTAAATTTGGCTTGATTGCCATTCACCGTGCTTGATATCTATGGAATGAAATATAACTTTTCTTTGGGCGTCTTTGGACGCGTTTAGGACTCGAAAAGCCGTCTTTTTTGGTTAAAAATGCGATTTTTAAGAATTAATTATCATTTTTCTCGAGAAATATAGATTTTTGAGAAAAAAAAAATCTCACCACAAAACGCGCAATAAAATTTGGCACAAACTGGTTAATCTGAAAAGTTCAACCTACGTGGTCGGTTTTGACCCAAAATCGAATGGTGGCTAACTATAGTTTCCCCAGTCTTAAACAACTATATGTGACAATTTTAATTTTCAAAATATTTTTTCTGCTGTTACCTGATTATTTAGATCATCAATATTAATTTCTTGGATCTCTTGGAGTTCTTGCTTAGTTTCATGTATATCATCTAATTCGTCAAATACCAAAAATTCTTGTTTAATTTTTTTATTTTCCAAATTCGATAATTTTTTATTTTTTCGTTTTTCTCCAGTAGTTTGGACTGGTTCAGAATTATTTTCTTCTTCAAATAACTCAGTTTTGATATTGTGAGTTTCAGGCGTTATTTCAATTTTAACTTCTAATTCAAGATCTGTCATTTCCAGGTCAGATTTGAATTCTTCATTGATGTTTCCAAAGTTTTTAACATGGTATGAATTTACCTCCATTTCGTTTCTAAAATTAATTGACATTACGATCAATATAGTTTTTTGAAATACATTGTACAAAAATTCAAAAACTACCAGTCTGATCAGAAAAATTTATTAACACCATGGACCAGTAAAATCGACAGTTATTTCTTAGTTTTTAATTTGTTATATCAGATCTTTACAGCGGTTTTAATTACAATTAGCAGTAGTCTTGAGGGTGTGGGTGTTGCTGATGAGATTGTTTTTCGACGCGGTTTCTTGGTGAACTGGCGAAACTGGTATCTCAAAAATTTATTTAGCTTTAAGAACTATTATTTGCGACTTCCATTTTATAATATAAATAAATATTAATTTATTTATATTAAGAACTATTCTTTAAGATAATTTCAGCACTTATTGTTATCTGATACAACCCAATCTACGCTAATACAAGAAGCTTTAATAAGCCTACCCGAAAAACACCAAAATGCTATCTTCTCCTAGAATTTACATCAATTTATTTTTATTTTTTATGTCAGGCTCAAGAGATGCAGTCTAAACAATCCATTGGAGGCTCCAATTTGGAGCATATTCGTGGAAATTTTGTTTTTGACGGACAATTTTTCTTTCGTTCAATTTTCTTAAAAAAAGTTTGGGTTTTTCTGTCAAAAGAAAAATTTTGGAAAACGAGCTCTCATGGATTGTTTGTACTGCTGCTCTTAAGCCTGACATACAAAATTGATGAAAATTCTAGGAGGAAATAGCCCTTGAGTGTTATTTTGGAAGCTTCTTGAAGGTTCTTGTGTGGGCGGTTCCAGTGTTGAGCAAGTTTGTGCAAACGGTATTGCCAATACAGTATTGATAATACCACTCTATCCATATTTCTAATATTACTTAATATTACTATGCAGTAGCTAAAAAACGCGTGGGAAAACTTTTAAAACCATCCTTATAAGCGACACGCACACACATAAGTAGGGTGCGCAGCGGGAACTATACAGACTAAACTAAAGCTAATAATATGTTTTATTGTTATGTGAATATATTTCGAATTTTTAGAAAACAGGAAAGTTAACAACAA
>SCLH01001692.1:51528-74095 GCA_004367855.1 Oikopleura vanhoeffeni
TAGAACTTTGGCCAAAAAGGGGGGTTTAACTGGTCAGGGGGGCTTTAAGTGGTCAAAGGCAGGGGGGTTTTAAGTGGTCACAGGCCAGGGGGGGTTATAAGTGAAGAAGCGTTTTGTGGCTGAGAAAAAAAATCTGAGAATGTTTAATCTAGATATCTGACTTTATTTTTTTAATAAAATTGAATCTATATCTTAATTTCATTACTAAGATGAAAAAAGTCCGAATGAATGATAAGATATGGATAATAAAAGAGATGACGGAAAAACAATAGTGTGGGGTCTAGACTGCCACCTACGGATTTGACCGAGAAAAAAATTGTAAATGATTTATAATTTTTCTAGCTCAGGTAATTTCAATCAAAATTTGCTTGACTTTCTGGAATTAAAACTCGTAGACTAGACATGAATCTGTACCCAGACTCGAGATTGGCGACGCCGTCCCAATACTTATAAATCGAGCCATATTAGCAAGTTTAATTATCAATATAACATTTTTCAAATAGCTTAAATAATATTAAGCCAATTTGGCTAAACAATTAAAAACAAAAAAAACTTTTAACGAATTAAAGCATTTAATGAGGATAGAAAACAATTATTGCAAAAATTACCTCCAGTTACACACAAAAGTGCAATAATAAGATGAAATTAACCTTAATTTATATTTGAAACTACTATCATATAAACTTCAATGATTTTCTATCGCTCTGTCTAAAAAATTATATGTTTCCACTAAATTCTCTAGCAAAATGACTCTTAATTTTCTAGTAAAAATTATTTCCGTCATAAGAAGCTTTACTTCTTTCTTCTTCGCCTCGCATTCTTATGTAATCAGTATTTCGGAAGTTTGCTTTATAAAATTGCTTTATTTTAACCGGAGGCTATACTGTAATTCAATAAAAGTCTTAAAATTCGTTACGATTATTTTAAGGGGTCTTCACGTGATTTGAGTACTTTTGAAAAAAAGGAATTAACAGTAATTTGAAAAAATACTCTAATTACGTCAAAAGAATTCCAGGGTCAACTTCAAATTTTTTAAGACTTTTTTCTCATTACACCAAAGTACGAATAAAATCACGTGACGAAATAATTCAAAAATATGGTTTGAAATATGTCATAGATAAATCCTTATTTCTCAAAAAATAAGATCACGTGACGTGTTTGGAAAAATATTATTATGTTCAAACTCAAAAAAAATTTGGGGGGTTTTAAGGGTGCACAGGTCAATCGGGAAAATCAAATATGCCAAAAAGGGGGTTTTAAGTGGTCAGGGAGGCTTTAAGTGGTAACAGCTGTATATGTGACAATTTTAATTTTCAAAAAAATTTTTCTGCTGTTACCTGATTATTTAAGATCATCAATATTAATTTCTTGGATCTCTTGGAGTTCTTGCTTAGTTTATAGTATATCATCTAATTCTCAAATACCAAAAATTCTTGTTTATTTTTTTATTTCCAAATTCGATAATTCTTTATTCATTCGTTTTTCCAGTAATTTGGACTGGTTCAGAATTATTTTCTTCTTCAATAACTCAGTTTTGATATTGTGAGTTTTAGGCGTTATTTCAATTTTAACTTCTAATTCAAGATCTGTCATTTTCCAGGTCAGATTTGAATTCTCATTGATGTTCCCAAAGTTTTTACCATGGTATGAATTTACCTCCATTCGTTTCTAAAATTAATTGACATTAGCATCAATATAGTTTTTGAAATACATTGTACAAAAATTCAAAAACTACCAGTCTGATCAGAAAATTTATTAACCACCATGGACCAGTAAAAACGACAGTTATTTCTTATTTTAATTTCTTATATCAGATCTTTACAGCGTTTTATTACAATTAGCGTACTTGAGGGTGTGGTGTTTGCTATGGAATTGTTTTTCGACGCGGTTTTGGTGAACTGGCGAAACTGGTATCTCAAAATTTATTTAGCTTTAAGAACTATTATTTGCGACTTCCATTTTATAATATAAATAAATATTAAATTTATTTATATTAAGAACTATTCTTTAAGATAATTTCAGCATTATTGTTATCTGATACAAGTTGTATCATACAACCCAATCTAACGCTAATACAGAAGCTTTAGTTCTTTAGTACACTTAATTATCACCCCGTATCAATTTGGAGCATTTTTAATGCCTCTAAGGCCTTTATTAAATCAGAATCGTATACCCCCTTAAGCCTGACATACAAATGATGAAAATTCTAGGAGGAATAGCCCTTGAGTGTTTTTTTGGAAGCTTCTTGAGAGGTTCTGTGTGGGCGGTTCCAGTGTTGAGCAAGTTTGTGCAAACGGTATTGCCAATACAGTATTGATAATACCACTCTATCCATATTTCTAATATTACTTAATATTACTATGCAGTAGCTAAAAAACGCGTGGGAAAACTTTTAAAACCATCCTTATAAGCGACACGCACACACAAAGTAGGGTGCGCAGCGGGAACTATACAGACTAAACTAAAGCTAAAAATATGTTTTATTGTTATGTGATATATTTTCGAATTTTTGAAAACAGGAAAGTTAACAACAAGTATTTTATACAAAATGGGCAACCTTTTTGCCGATAGTTGAAGCCCATGCCCATTTTGATAAACAAATTGACGTGAGGGGTTTCAAATAAATGAGACAGCTTTACGATCAACTTGTTTATTTGAAAGCGGATTATAAATTTTGATGGCGAGCGCCTCTAGCATTTTTCTTTCGTCGGTAAATGGCAAATTAGTTGCTATGGGTCTGAATCTGCTCAAACAACAATCGGCAAAAAAAGGTTGCCAATTTTGTCTTAAAATACTTGTTGTTAACTTTCCTGTTTTCTCTATAACATGTTTGACTGCATATTTTTTGTGTTCGTTTGTTATATTATTATAACGTACCGATACAGAACCTAAAAATTCGAAATAAAATGTATATTTACATCTAGTGGTCAGAAAGTGAGTTTCAAAAACCTTAATTTTCACCACTTATTTTTATTTTGATCATAATAAACTCATTTTTTTGTTTTCTTATGACAAGGAGCGTACTCCCATAAAAATTTGCTATATTATAAAAAATAAATTTTCTGAAAAATTAAATGTTCGAAAAAAAAATTGGTCATTTTGTCAAACAAAAATGCGTAGGTAGATCAATTTGTGAGGTGGATATCTCCTAACGCTGCCCTTTATAGCGTCATTTTTTATCGATTTATGCAGAATTAGCATAGCTTTACGATGAAGGTAACAAGACGCGCGCGGAAGACTGCGATATGTTGATGCAAATGTCGATTTAAGATTCGAACCGTCATTTCCCATAGTCAAAATGCCGACAAAAAAATATTTCATTTTATTTTTTCGTATTTTTTGCGCACCGTACCCATAAGTTATAATAAGGCATTGAACCTTTGTTTTGATACATAAACACAAGAGTACAATAACAAGCCTGAAAAACCGACAAAAATTAGAATAAAAAATTAGTCATTAAAAATGGGCACAGTTTTTTCTATACATTCAGCAATTTCACCTAATGAATTTATTGGTACCAGTGTGTGATTTGTATAAATGCAATCGAGAAATGTTTTTTTGCATTCAACTAAAAAAGCTCAATGGAGAATTTTTTTTTATCGGACTACCGGTTCACCGGTAACCGGAGATATATTATATAACCATTTTCAGTATAAATTTTGAGAAAAAAATCGAATCTCGTTTTTTCTTCCAGGAATTCATCAAAAATGTAGTTCAAGCAGTTAATGTGTAGATAATCGTGATGTAAGAACGAAAAACATAAAAATTCAACTTCCTGGCTGATTTTAAGAAAAAAAATTTTGGGCCCACCGAGATTCGAACCTACCAAAAAATTACTTTCCGGTTTATATCCGGTAAACCGGATGTCAAATCAATTTAATAAAATTTCTTTATTGAGCTTTTTCAGTTGGCAGTTTAATGCAAAAAACGTTTTTCGATTGCATTTACGGTTTTCCCGTCATCGCCATGAGAAGGGTGGCTGCCATTAAAAAAAACTCAGCGTTGACATAATAAGGGGGCACTGATTGGCTGTCGCATCGAAATGATAGGAAAAGATGACATATAGAAGAGAGAGAGATTGAAATCATCCGAAAAAAAAATATCACCAACGTACATATTTGGTTAGATTCAGATGTGTGCAAAAACCATTTGCTCGCTATAGTCGATAGATATCATATCTGGTTTCTCATGAAAGTACACCTGCTAAATAGTCTATCATAAAAACGAACCTTACCTGGATTATTTAATCCCGCGAGATAATTGTCTCTCGTTGATCTGTGGGAGTCTGTTCGGCATCTAATTCTTCATATACTACAAATTTCTTATTAATTTTTTGTTTTCATCTTGCCATATCGAGGATGTTTCTTGATTTTCCGCTTGTCTGCGCAAACATGTCATAAAAGTCTCAATAATTAGTCTTTACGGGCTTTGTAAAAATCCTGAGTTTTTGATAGTTTCTATTTTTTGTCAAATTTTTATTCTAGTTCAAGATCTGTTATTTTTTGCCAGCGAATTAACTTACTTCATCCATTCGTTTCATGTAATTGACAGTCGGCTAAAGTTACTTGCCATTTGTTTCTAAAATCTGATATAAATGTTGAGATCGATACAATTCAAGAGAAAGTAAGTTTCGAGAATCAAATCTCAAACGAGTTAACCCCTCACATGCCGCACAGCGATTGCAAACCAGAGACCAATTTGTTGAAAATATTACGGGAAGTATCGGAATTTTGGGCTGTGAATATCTGGAACACGACCCGAAAGTTCTGCCTATTTTTAATTTTAGAGAATTTGGGTGATATTACAAAATTTGTCTCTCATCAAAGACGGCGGAAATGCATTGATTTCGATGCAAGTTTTAATATATGCAGTTAAAACAGCAATGGACAGATAAGGAACGTATTAATAATGTATGTGAGTAACTTTTGAAGAAAATTTTCCATTATTTAATTTATCGACCAACACCACATTATGTGGCTCAAAATGCACTTTCTTGTATTTCGATAGGGACTAAATGGAGCTATAATATACTCAATGGGGGATAATGTTTCAACCACAGATACAATTGTTATGCATGATTTTGTTTGACAACCGGACACCATGAAGTCATGTTTTTTGAAATCTCGAACGGGACAGAATTTTTTGGTGCTATAGCATTTATCTTTTTCTTAAACACGTGACGCGCAGGTGCCAGCTTGCACATTGGCAGTGTGGGAAGTGCTTTAGTGAGACGGTACGTGTGTTGCAATAGTCGGTCCTAGTAAGGCATGACATAATATTAGGAACTTCTGGCTCTACTTAAATAGGTCTTCAAACTAAGGGGGTATACCGGTATACGACTGCCTGATGTTGAGCATTTTCGTGTGAAATATACTTGAAAACAACAGTCAATGAGAGAACCGAGAAATGCTATGTGTCGATTCTATCCTATAATTTATTCTCTTGCGAAAAAATGACATCAGCAAGATATTTTTACCTCATTACAAATAGGACAATTCGTAATCATAACAGGAGGGTGACATTTTCCAACTGCAGAAATCATCTCCTCCCAGAACGGTTATGATCAATGAGCTCAAATTTTCACAGATAACGTAACGGTAAGTATGTAAGACTTTTGGATCACTAGAGCTTTTTTTGATCTGGTGACTGAACAATTCTAGGAACGCCATATCCGACGATTTTTCACGAATTTCAGACCTTCAAAAATCTATCTTATCCAGGGAATATTTGCAAAAGTGGCTTTAAATTTTTACTCAAGTTACCTCAGAACAATATAGGAAGAGTGATCACGAAGCTTTTCGCAATGAGACACCTAAAACCTGAAAGTATTGAATTTATGGTCAATTTTCGCAAAATAATTCCGAAAAAAGAAAGTGCTTGTGATTTTTTCGAAAGTAGGCTCAGAAAGAATGCCAGTGATACACATGAAGTGAGAAACGTTGGCTTACGGTCAAGTCGAATATTTTGGCAGTTTGTAGCTGGTAAACTTGAGCGAACAGTATTTTTTTAACTTCTATTTTTAAAATGAAAATTTTAAAGAGAAATGCGAAAAACAACGATTCGAAATAATTTTTTTGATGATGGTTTTCTTACAGTGCAACCCAATTCGATATGGTGTCAGTCTAGAGTATGTCTCGGCATAAACTACCTGGGACTAAGCACGATGACTAGGATATCTGAACTAAGGGACTCTGTATACTAGGGAACTCTGTATACGCGTACACTGTGCATACATCATTCAGTACGTGCATACTCCGATAGTGTGTGTAGGTCGTGACTACGCTTGGATAGCAATTAAGATTAATGTATGTATCAACCAATAAGATACGATTGACGCAAGTCTCAACGAGCTTTCTAGCTTCGCCCCTAGAAGCACAATCTAGTGTCAGTTGACGTAGGATAGGATTGAGAGTAGGAGTAAGTACTTGAGATTAGAGTTAAGTTCATTGAACTATATCGCAGGAGGTCTACCTGCATCCAGAAGGGAAGTCTGTTCTTGTTAATTGACTGCTGAGCAGGCATGCTGCATGCAACGTGAGTGTAGAAGGAAATTGACCTAGGCTACGGCGAAAGATGCCAATCATGTCTACTGCTACGTGTAGTCCACACTAATTATCACCTGCGCCTGGTATCTATTTGGAGGCATTTTTAATGCCTAGGTCAGAGCCTGTATAAATAAAGTCGTATACCGCTTTAACGCACTCATTGTGCAACTTAATGATCAAAGAAAATTATCTCAAGATGGACCCAATAAAGAAATTTTTATACTGTGGTCCTCGTCTGAAGCAGACTGTGTCGAAAGATTCCCGATTTGTCTGCTATACCAGAGGAAGTCTTTCGAAAAAAATGCTGGTAGGTTTGCCCATATTTGACCGCTGTTAGACAGGTGCCCACTTAGACCAGAGTGGCCACACAGTAGTTATTTCTGAAATGTAGATAATCGTTTCAGTTTATTTTATGCAGAAATGATTACTACGTGAGTTATCCGTTTTGTATGGCTTTGGAGCGGAACCCGCTCTATCCAATCAGAAAGAGAGAAGGAGAGAAAGTTTGGCTTTAGGTTTGTGGGTCCGCTCAAGCGATTTATATGTACGTTCAGCTACTTCGCTAGTCAAGGTTTTCTGGAAAGACCAAGTACATTTTTCCATGCCTTACATTAGAAAATCAAACTATAGAATATATTTTGTCAAACTATAAAGAACAGGATTTCAAAATAAGAGGAAAGTGGATTTAATTGAGAAAATACAGATATCAGGGTGAAGTGAATTTTCAAAAGCGAAAATAAATGTTATACTTAATATATTTATGTACGTTCATAGAATATGGGTGAAATTGTCGCTCTTGAAAAACTGTCCACAAAATGTTTTCCAAAAAATACATTTGACACCATAATGTTGCCACTGATTCAGACGACTATCTAAAAATCATTGATACGTTATATATTTAAATATTATTAACTATCATGTTATACATATGTTCACTAAGCACGCATATACCTTATTGCGTAAATAACGGGTAATTTATTGAGCCAAACCACTAGTAAGATTCCAGAGAGAAAGTATAAAGAGCTTTTTGTTAGTTCCCAGCGATACAAAGTCGGAAAACTGATACGTGTTAAAAAAAACCATCTAATTGCGGAACCCAATTTTATGAACACTATTGCTAATTGACAAATTTAATCACTACCGTGAAGTTCGCTTAACGTGGGTGTTGGACATGGCCAATGATTTCTTGCACAAAAAAGTGTCTGTATTACTGATTAATAAACAAACAGGAAAATATTTGAGTAAATCGGCGCTGACAATCGGATAGCGACTAATATCAATTGCATTTCGAAGGTTAAAGTCTATTTTAGACTTTACCGTCAAATTCCGCGAAATCAACAAAAATCGAATTAAAAGGAAATAAGAATAAGCAAAAATGTCAATCTCGCGTGAAAAACAACCAAGAAAAAATATGTTTTAAAAGAAATATTTGTCTTTATGTGGCAGAAATAAAGCTTCTTATTCATCCTGTGTAGAAATAAACACACTACTGTTAAGTTGTAAGGCGCTGCCCCGCCCATTATTGATCCAAGAGTAGATTAGATAAATAATTTAAATTTCTGAAGAACTTTGTTGCTTTATGCGGTGTATTGTTTCTGACTGGGAAAGAATATTTGTCTTGAAAGCAAATTAAACCGAGGTTTATTAGGAACGGTTAAAGAAAAGTTTTTTTGGGATATCCGCAAAACATAAGACGGTAAATATAAAAAATCTTCGACAAGAAATTTATTAGAAAATCTGTTTCCTGTCTCTTTTAAAAAAAAAATTAATAATTTTATATAAAACTGTCGTAAGTTAGCAGTGCGGAGAGAAATTAGGAATTTTCAAATATTTTTCGTAAAGATGTTTACGAGTTTGTTCGCATTTTGAAATATTATAATCTAATATAATATTCATGAAAAAGTGTTTCAGCGAACAATATTTTTTATTAATTTTAATAAGTTTGGAATAATTTTGATTCGAAAGTCTTATAGACTTTGAAAAACAGTATAAGAAATACGCAGAAATTAACAAACAATTGGCGATTGCAACTCCTTGAAGGTAACCTCTAACCCAGTAGTTTTTTTCAAACAGTATTGGGAACACAATATGTATACATAGTTAAACGCAGGGCCTCAACTGAATAATTATTGTTTTGTGTTAAAAAGTAACGCTGAGTTCGTTCGCTTGACATTTTGACGCACCAGTCGCATTATCAAATGAGTTTAATCGTAATTTTTGTGATTAAAAAAACCCTGTTAGGTCGTAATTGTACCAAAAGTTTTGGATATTTCCGAATTTTGTGTCGTACTATTCTGAACTATATTGTTTCAAATCTTGAAGGTAATATAAACGAGTGATTTCTTCACAGTGAGCCAAATTTCATCCTTGAATAAGTTCTAATTACAGACTAAAACCAATTTATTAATCTTCTTGAATTCCTCGAAACCCAGACAAATATTTCCCATTTATTTCAAAATGAAATTGAGAGGGATCCGCCATTTATTAGGCGGATTTTTACAAGATTCATTTCTTTTTTTCAATTTTTCCACCTCGTTATGTATAGCAACTTCTTTATTTAAAATCATGTCCTTTGTTTCTAAATAAACGGTAAGTTCTGTTTCCTGGGACAATTATGAGCTTCGAAAATTCAAATGAATTAAATTGTATTTTTTGATGTCATAAACTTTGGGGATTTGTTTGCAGAAGAATTTGGATATTTAGAAACGTGTTCGGTGAATCTTGAAAATTTGTAAGACATTCCGAGCGTGATACATAAATAGAGTGAGAAATACATTTGTCTTTTTTGATTCACAATTGTAGATACATCTTTTGTACAATGAAAATACAATTGATACATCTCTTAATTCCTTCAAATGCGTAAGAAATATACTTTTCGCATATTTCAAAAAGTTGAAAGTTAGGCGTGTCCGCGTGATTGTCCGACTTTAAAGGAGATGCATTTTACTTTCCAGGTAATCCTTCGATTAATTTTTTAAATAAAAAGTCAATTCAGTTTCCCCTGTACATTTAGGAGGTAGACAAATTTCAAATAATTATGATCGTCAATTTGTTATATCATAAACTCTTGGTCGATTTGTCTAAAAATTCAGTTTTTTAGTTCTCCCGAATGCTTCTGAATTATTGTGTTAAGAAACCGGAAGTAATATTAAGAGTGAGCATACGATCGTTGGATATAAGATTTTGATTGGATTCTGGATACGTTTTATTACAGCATAAAAGAATTTATAATCTGGTTTTGATTTCCTCGGAATCCATAAGAATAGTCTGTTCCATTAATTTGCAAAAATGAGAAGGTAGGGTATTTGTTACGTATAGAAATTTGACAAAGCTTGGATTTACCCGGCGGATGGTGATCTTTATAAATGTGGATGGTCTGTCTGACATTTATGCGCTACACGCAAATTTCAAATGAACTTAATAGTCGTATTTTATTATATATATACCCTTGGGTCCGATTTTCCAAAAATTTGGAGAATTCAGTTTTTGTTCTTTGATCGTTTCTTGGATAATGTTGTTAAAAATGACTCGAAGGTGATATACTACAGTGAGTCCCACACAACCCATTGTAAAATCCCACTTTTTTTAAATACGATTGGTTGCAGCTATACTAATTTCGATAGCATTTTGCTTTGATTCCTCTAATTCCGTAAAAAATCTATTTTTCATCTAATTAACTGTAAGATTTGGGTTTCCGCAACGTTAGTCTAATTTTACCAAGCGTGCATTTACGAAATCACGCTTGTAAGGTTAAGGTTACTTTTGTTTAGTTGAAATTTTTAGTCTATTATGTCGGATATTATTCGATCACCGTGGGTGCCGTTTCAAAAAAACGCAATTACATTCGTTACCTGGACATCATGAACCCCACGAATTCCAATGAATGTAATTGCATAATTTTATACTCAGAAAACCTTTGGTCCTCTCTGTCCAAAAATTTTTTAGACTTTTAAAGGTGAATATAAATTTTTAAGAGTTTCTGGAGATATTTGAATAATTTCTTAAAGGATCTTGAATGGTGATATAAAAAGCCTATAGAGTACACTTTCAGACATCGCAAAACTATTGTGTAAGTCTGCAGTTGAACTTGCTCGAAGTCGTAAACAGTAAATTTTTCCATCATTCAAATGACAATAGGAGTCCAGCCGTTGAACAATTTTAAAAATTTAACTCATATGGCAATCGACTGCAATATCCTGTATTTCAGAAATACACGTCTGATGTTCGTTGTCCCTAGTGAAAATTATGAGCTGGCAAATTAAAAAAGGAATTGTAGTTCGTAAGTTATAATCTCAAACTCAGGGTCGCTATGTTCAAAATTTTTGAATTATTTCGAAAAAATTATAAGGGGAGGAGGGAAGAATATTAGATATAAAGTCGGTTTTAGATAATCTTTTAAAGATTTGAATGATTTAAAGACACGAAGTTGCACCCGTTTGTGTACAGTGTAGAACAATTTTAGTTATCTGCTCGACCCTGAAGTCTAAAAAATGATCTTTTATAAACTATTCAAATGAAACGTAGTGTTCCAGGTAATGGTGACAATTTTTTGAAAAGCCCCTCTGGCCATGTCAATTTGTTGATCAAGGCGAGTATATGATGTAAATATTGTAATTGTTTTCATGACCAACTGTTTCCATTTTTGAGTACGCTTGCTGGTTTGCGCTCACCGACATAAGAAATCGCAGTCATTCAGAATCAAACAAGCTAAGAATATTAATATTACTGTTAAACAAGTACCATTTTATATCGATTATGGGCCAAATTTATAATTTATGGCCCATAAATTATGGGCATTCTCCATATATTAGCCACACATTTTTAATAATTCGGCGTTGAAAAATGACTCATGCTAATGAGTTCCTAGAATACCGCTCAAAAGAGCATCAAAAATTCATGAGACAAAAATAAGCAGACCCATTGTTTCAAATTTTTAAGCGAAACAGATAAATTAAATTTCAGTAGCATTTTGACAGATTGACTTTTCAATTTTTTTCTCTTCGATGGGAAACTTTTGGCTACTTAAAAATTGATCCGGTAAAAAACTTTTCCGAAACGGAAGGTTCACTCTTTGAGGGCTCACTTGTATATCTGATTTTCAGATCGTATTTTACTTATATAAATGGCTTTAAAAAAACACTCAAAAAAACGCGGTTAAGCTATCGAAGGTGCTAAAATTACACAGTAAATCTACATTCTTTTTTTTAATTTAGTTAAATTCCTAAAAATCAAGTCTCGACCACCGTGAATTAGTTAAACTAAAATGTTAGCTTACAATTTGGCAATTTAAGCAAATAAAAACGTTTTTTAATTCTGAATATAAAAAAGGACATCGATTGATTTGCAAACCGTAGTTTCGTGTTGAAAAAAGTATGATTCAGAGTAATAAACGATAGCGAAAAACAAAAGAAGGACATATTTGAACAAGTAACGGTGGCATTCTCAAATATTTAGCTGGTGATTCCAAAAAATAGTCTTGAACAATTTTTTGAACAAGAAATGAGAACATGTTCAATATATTCTAATTAATTTTGACCGAAAAATCATCAAAACCATGTCATATAATTTTCAAATAGCAATAAAAATTATGTGGTCAACTACGCGAAAGGTTAAAGTGGCCATTTGTGAAAATTTTTTCGTGATTTGAAACAAAAACTTGAAAAAAAAAATTTGAACAAACAATAAGGCATGTTTTAATAATGTTCAGGACAGTTTTTCAAAATGCTCATCATATTTGTCAAATCAAAATTTAAGTCGAACTAAACATGCTTTCTTACCCCCCACTCATGACGATATTGAGTACCCCCTGAGGCAACCAAGAGCACTTTATGGCTCGATCTGAAGCTCTATATCCGAAAAGTATAAGTGCTTCGAATTAAATTATTTTTCAGTTCATTGAGACTACAGGTAGAACTTAACTTTATGGATGATCTATTTTAGATATTAACGACGTTGAGTACTTAAGGGGGTAGGTGTCGGTTTTTTTTTTAGCCCTTTATAGAATAATTTATAGATACATTAATTCGGTTAATCCGCCTAGCCTAATGATCCTTCAAGCGACAGAGTTAAAAAATGAAATTGGCGCTTAAGGGGTCAGGGAACTAGATAGTTTTCCCATCTTAAAACAACTACAAGTGTTTACCACTTAAAGCCCCCCTAGAACTTGGGCCAAAAAGGGGGGTTTAACTGGTCAGGGGCTTTAAGTGGCAAAGCCAGGGGGGTTTTAAGTGGTCACAGGCCAGGGGGGTTATAATGGTGCAAGAAGCGTTTGGGCTGAGAAAAAAAATCTGAGAATGTTTAATTCTAGATATCTGACTTTTATTTTTTTAATAAATTGAATCTATATCTTAATTTCATTAAACTAAGATGAAAAAAGGTCCGAATGAATGATAAGATATGGATAATAAAAGAGATGACGGAAAAACAAATAGTGTGGGGTCTAGACTGCCACCTACGGATTTGACCGAGAAAAAAATTGAAATGATTATAAATTTTCTAGCTCAGGTAATTCAATCAAAAATTTGCTTTTGACTTTCTGAAATTAAAACTCGTAGACTAAGACATGAATCTGTACCCAGACTCGAGTATGGCGACGCGTCCCAATACTTATAAATCGAGCCATATTAGCAAAAGTTTAATTATCAAATACATTTTTCAATAGCTTTAAAATAATATAAGCCAATTTGGCTAAACAATTAAAAAACAAAAATTTTTTAAACGAATTAAAAGGCATTAATGAGGATAAAGAACTAAATTTTTCAAAAATTACCTTCCAGTTCACACACAAAGTGCAATAATAAGATAGAATTAAACCTTAATTTATATTTGAAACTACTTCAATAAAACTTCAAAATGATTTTCTATCGCTCTGTCTAAAAATAATTAATAGTTCCCACTAAATTCTCTACAAAAATACTCTAATTTCTAGTAAAAATTATTCCGCTCAATAAGAAGCTTTACTTTCTTTTTCTTTCGGCCTACGCATTCTTATGTAATCAGTATTTCGGAAGTTTGCTTTAAGAAAATGCTTTATTTTAACCGGAGGCTATACTGTAATTCAATAAAAGTCTAGAAATTCGTTACGATTATTTAAGGGTCTTCACGTGATTGATACTTTGAAAAAAAGGAATAGTACAGTAATTTGAAAAAATACTCTAATTACGTCAAAAGAATTCCAGGGTCAACTTCAAATGTTTTAAGACTTTTTTCTCATTACCAAAGTACGAATAAAATCACGTGACGAAATAATTCAAAAATATGGTTTGAAAGATCATAGATAAATCCTATTTCTCAAAAAATAAGATCACGTGACGTGTGGAAAAATATTATTATGTTCAAAACTCAAAAAAAATTGGGGGGTTTTAAGTGGTCACAGGTCATCGGGAAAATCAAATATGCCCAAAAAGGGGGTTTAAGTGGTCAGGGAGGCTTTAAGTGAACAGCTGTAATATGTAGAAATTTAATTTCAAAAAATTTCTGCGACCTGATTATTGTAGATCACAATTATTAATTTCTTGGATCTCTTGGAGTTCTTGCCTGTTTCATGTATATCATCTAATTCTGCAAATACCAAAAATTCTTGTTTAATTTTTTTATTTCCAAATTCGATAATTCTTTATTCTGTCGTTTTCTTCCAGTAATTTGGACGGTTCAGAATATTTTCTTCTTCAATAACTCATGTTTGAATGTGAGTTTCAGGCGTTATTTCAATTTAAACTCTAATTCAAGATCTGTCATTCCAGTCAGAATTTGAATTCTCATTGATGTTTCCAAAGTTTAACATGGTATGAATTACCTCCATCGTTTCAAAATTAATTGACATTAACGATCAATATAGTTTTTTGAAATACATTGTACAAAAATGTCAAAAACTACCAGTCTGATCAGAAAAATTTATTAACACCATGGACCAGTAAAATCGACAGTTATTTCTATTTTTAATTTCTTATATCAGATCTTTACAGCGGTTAATTACAATTAGCAGTAGTCTTGAGGTGTGGGTGTTGCTAATGAGATTGTTTTTCGACGCGGTTTCTTGGTGAACTGGCGAACTGGTATCTTCAAAAATTTATTTAGCTTTAAGAACTATTATTTGCGACTTCCATTTTATAATATAAATAAATTTAGTTATTTTATATTAAGAACTATCTTTAAGATAATTTCAGCACTTATTGTTATCTGATACAAGTTTATCATACAACCCACATTTACGCTAATACAGAAGCTTTAATAAGCCTACCCGAAAAACACCAAAATCTATCTACTCCGATAATTGGAGCATTCAATTTATTTTTATTTTTTATGTCAGGCTCAAGAGATGCAGTCTAAACAATCCATTGGAGGCTCCAATTGGAGCATATTCGTGAAATTGTTTTTGACGAGGACAATTTTCTTTCGTTCAATTTCTTAAAATAAAGTTTGGATTTTCTGTCAAAAGAAAAATTTTGGAAAACGAGCTCTCATGGATGTTTTGTACTGCTGCCTCTAAGGGGTATACGACTCGATGACTTTTCTCGGTGAAAATATACTGAAAACTAACAGATCATGAGAAAAACCGGAAATGCTGATTTGTAGATCATCCTTAATCTTGCGAAAAAGTACATCACAAATTATTTTTGACCATACAACCGAAGCTACAGTATCGTAACAAGGTGACATTTCCAAACTGCAAAATCTATCTCCTCCCAGACGGTAATAATCAATTGAGCTCAAATTTTCACAGATACGTAACGTAGTATGCCAATCTTTAAGACGAGCTTTTATCATCCGGCGACTGAACAATTCTAGAACGCCAAATAACCGACGATTTTCACAATTTCGGACTTCAAAATCTATCTCCCCGAGAATATATTGCAAAATGGCTCAAATTTTATCAAGTATTCCCCAGAACATTTGTAAGAGATTAAGCCGAGCTTTTTTGCAATTTCCAGCTTAAACTCGAAATATGATTTTTTTGGTCATTTTCCAAAAAATTTCCGAAAAAAAAAGTGCTTCGATTTTTCGAAAGTAGGCTCAAAAGAAAGCCAGTGAAACACTGATGAGAAAGTTGGCTTACTTCAAGGTGATATTTTGAAGTTTGTGGTCAAATTCGAGCAAACGTTATTTACTTCATCTTTTAAAAAATACTTAGAAAAAATCGAAAAATGCGAAAATTTCGAAATTTTTTTTTGATGATTTGGTTCTAGTACACTTAATTATCACCCCGTATAATTGGAGCATTTTTAATGCCTCTAAGGCTTTATTAAATCAGAATCGTATACCCCTTAAGCCTGACATACAAAATGATGAAAATTCGTAGAGAAATAGCCCTTGAGTGTTTTTTGGAAGCTTCTTGAAGGTTCTTGTGTGGCGGTTCCAGTGTTGAGCAAGTTTGTGCAAACGGTATTGCCAATACAGATGAAAACCACTCTATCCATTATTCTAATATTACTTAATATTACTATGCAGTAGCTAAAAAACGCGTGGGAAAACTTTAAAACCATCCTTATAAGCGACACGCACACACATAAGTAGGGTGCGCAGCGGGAACTATACAGACTAAACTAAAGCTAATAATATGTTTTATGTGTATGTGAATATATTTCGAATTTTTAGAAAACGGAAAGTTAACAACAAGTATTATACAAAATGGGCAACCTTTTTTGCCGATAGTTGAAGCCCATTTTGATAAACAAATTGACGTGAGGGGTTCAAATAAATGAGAACAGCTTACGATCAACTTGTTTATTTGAAACGCGGATTATAATTTTGATGGCGAGCGCCTCTAGCATTTTTCTTTCGTCGGTAAATGGAATTAGTTGCTATGGGTCTGAATCTGCTCAACAACAATCGGCAAAAAAGGTTGCCAATTTGTCTTAAATTACTTTGTTGTTAACTTTCTGTTTTCTCTATAACATGTTTGACTGCATATTTTGTGTTCGGCTTCGTTGTTATATAAACGTACCGATACAGAACCTAAAAATTCGAAATAAAATGTATATTTACATCTAGTGGTCAGAAAGGGAGTTTCAAAAAACCTTAATTTTCACCACTAATTTTTATTTTGATCATAATAAACTCATTTTTTTGTTCTTATGACAAGGAGCGTACTCCCATAAAATTTGCTATATTATAAAAAATAAATTTTCTGAAAAATTAAATGTTCGAAAAAAAAAATGGTCATGTCAAACAAAAATGCGTAGGTAGATCAATTGTGAGGTGGAATACTCCTAACGCTGCCCTTTATAGCGTCATTTTATCGATTTATGCAAATAGCATAGCTTTACGATGAAGGTAACAAGACGCGCGCGGAAGACTGCGATATGTTGATGCAAATGTCGATTTAAGATTCGAACCGTCATTCCCATAGTCAAAATGCCGACAAAAAAATACTTCATTTTATTTTTTGTATTTTTTGCGCACCGTACCCATAAGTTATAAAAGGCATTTAACCTTTGTTTTGATACATAAACACAAGAGTACAATAACAAGCCTGAAAAACCGACAAAAATTAGAAATAAAAATTAGTCATTAAAAATGGGCACAGTTTTTTCTATACATTCAGCAATTTCACCTATGAATTTATTGGTACCAGTGTGTGATTTGTGTAAATGCAATCGAGAAATGTTTTTTTGCATTCAACAAAAAGCTCAATGGAGAATTTTTTATCGGACCCGGTTCACCGGTAACCGGAGATATATATATAACCTTTTCAGTATAAATTTTGAGAAAAAAATCGAATCTCGTTTTTTTCTTCCAGGAATTCATCAAAAATTAGTTCAAGCAGTTTTTTTTTTATTATTGTGACATAAGAGAATAGCTGTATTACGGCTTCTTATTTAGTTATATTTACTGCTTTAAGAAGCTTTGAATGTGCGGCCGGTTTTGAATAGTGAACATAATAATTACAGTAAAATATGTGCAGTTTTTAATAATTAAATTTTTATTTATTTTTTTATTTCTTAAAATATCTAAATAATATTGGGATCTTTATCCCAAATGATTTTCTTTAAAACTTTGCGATTAATGTATCTATAGAGTCCCTGTTTGGCTACCCCACTTGTCAGAAAAGGATATACGTTGAAATAGCTTGTCGCGCCCGTGGTTACAGATTTTGTCTTTATTTAAATTATTTTAATTTGTACTATCATCACGACAAAAATCAAATGTGTTTTTTGACCATTTTTATATGAATAACTCAAGACACACCTTCCCTGTGAACTATTGAAATACTGCCACTATATAATAAACATTCCAATTCCATTATCAAGAAAGTAAGTTCTATTTCTTTGGCAATCTTCCAGAATGCATTGACCCGTATATTCATTTATACCACAATTATCGTGGCGTATATTCAGATGTTGTTCTTCCTTACTTTAATCAGACGGAAATTTCAATTTTTCTTTCGGAAAACTGTAAAAACCATTACGACGTATAAAATGATAGATTTGTGTAAATTAAATTCAGGTTATGTACCTAACTGAATGTCTTGTTTTGTTTAAAGAAAAGACAAACGTCGGTTATGACACCCCATTGATATTGAACGAAGTAGTGTAAAATTTTCAACACTTTACGCAAGTTTTAAACGCAAGTTAGTAATATATTCATAATTTTATTCATAACGTGTTTTTATTTGTAATAACAAAGTAAGTCAATTACCTAACCTATTCGAACCCACAAATTGGTAGCCATGAAAGGTTTTAAATTTTTTTATATTTTTATCATTCACTTAATTAAGTCTATAGTCGTTACTACCGTCTATGAAAGAAAAAGTATTTTTATATTTTGAAAATTATTACTAGCGAGGCAATGTCAGTGTCACACAAAAAGCAAGTCATATACATCCACTATTTTTTAGGACCTGCTTTTAGCTTTATGAAATATTTTATTTATTTTGCCAAAAACAGACACCGCCAGCACCACTTATTCGAGAGCGCATAGATCAAGTTATATTTTGAAATCCAGTTATACAATATCCATTGCCACATTTGTTTATTTTACAAAAACAAATAAAAGTAGAAAAAAAAACCTCAATCAGATGAGTAAATAAATTACTCTCGCACAAGTCTTACGTTGGTTGTATTAGCAGCATCAAAGATTTTTTCTTTTTGTTTTTGTGCAAGAAGACCTACTTTGTAATTCTAATCAATGCTAAATTTGGACAATCAGCTCAAATTTGACCTGTGGTTCAATTTCGGTTCAATTTCTCATTTTATTTTTGTTCTATACCACAGTCAAAGTATTGAAGGGACAACAACGTCGAATTTTTAATTTAGTTCAATTAATTGCAATGTGAGGGAAATTAACTGAACCCGACGCGTCTTGATAGATACTTTTTCAGACATATGGGAAACCCGGAATGTTAACAGCGACGTGAAAGACCAGATACAAACATTTTGGAAGCCCAACTGAGATGCATGTTCGTGAGGAAACCCAAGTTCTAGAACAGGTCATTTCACCTAGTTTTCTTATTATATATTTTTCTTTATTCTGGGTCAATTAAACGTAAAATACGCACCAATCAGACATTAGCAGGTAACATATCAACCTAATTATTATATTTGCTGATTTCAATTCTGAATGTTATTTGAGTAAAATATCGATAGAAAGTTTTGTATAATTAAATCAACCTTCGTAGATACCGTGATTTCGCTATACCTGGCCCCCCAGCGCACCCGACGTAATGCGCTGTCTAAAGGTCGAGAGGTGCAAGTTACAAAAGCTTGCGTCACTATGTCCTTGTAAGAGCTCCCTGGCACAAGAGGTGCGCGTCGCAAGCAAATACGGAATAAAAACTTGGCCAGAAATCCGCAATCAAAACAATAAGTAGCGAAGATTCTCCGAAGTTAGGAGGACCTCAAGTATTGTTGTTACAGAATTGTGTAACCCCATTTTAAATAAATGTTTCTTGAAAAGTTTCGGTTTATTAAACATTTACAGGATGATTCACCCAGAGTTTAGAAACTTTTCTGTTTATATAGGGAACTATAATTTTTTATTTAAAAATGGTTCTGAATTCTCGGCACGCATAAAACAGCAAAAAGAGTATAGTGGAACTGTATCAACAGTATCTTTCCACACGTCCTAATGTCGTGCCAAGCCGACAGCCCTTTTTGTCTTGTGAGCAGTCTAAATAGACAATGAAAAATTATATTTACTTTTTAAGAACGTGCGCTTAGAAAAACGCAAAGAGTTGACAAGCAACTGTGCTTGTTCTCTATTCAAAGATCAGGTGCGTGGCAATGTTTTTATGGTGTAAAAACCACCGCCACTGCATACAACTTTCCCAATAACAACCATATCGATTTTTTTTTATTTTGCAAATCGCTTCAGACTGTAATTTATTCCTGGTTAACAATATTAGTTTAGATTTCACCTCAATAAGCGAAAATGTGAAGAGACAAGAGAGGAAAAGACCGTGAAAACTTGGAAAGACAGGCTCAATCGTGTGGATACCCCAGATATGGAAGTTGTGGCTAACTTTTGTTGATGTGTGCAGAACTAAGAAGTTACATTCGTAATACAAAAAAGTTTTTATTTGTAACATAGTTTGTCATTTGTGTTTAAAAATCTACCAAAATTCTTCAACATTTTTTGTTTAAAATCAGTATCATTCTTAGCGTAATGATAGATTCCGCCCGGAGTTTCCGTATACGTTTGTTGAACAAAAGTATTTACAATTAATACATAACTAATTGGTCGTTTTGGTTCGTAAATTTGTTTAGCAACTCTTTGATAGGACATCATAGAGATCGCGGAATCACCTATCTGGCTGAGAAGAGATCCATGCAAATGGAAGTTCAGAGTATCTCAAGACAAAAAAAGAAGTCTGAAACTGAACGCAAATTAATCAAATATGGAAATGCAAAGAAACCCACTTTTCATCGTGGTTTTCGATCCTCTCCGCATATGATTCCTCGGTCTCTACATTGCCCTCGTCAAGTCAGAAAATAACACTCCAATTACAGCAAATCAACTCACCACAAGTCTAAAGGACAGGTTAGCTTATTTAATATTTAAAGTAATGTTCCAATATATTCGCCGAGCAATTATTCGTAGCCTATGATATTTAATTGATAACACTGAATTTTTTGTAAAAAAACATGAAAACATCTCTACGGCCGTTATAAGTCTTGCGCTCCAATAGGTCATTTCAAGGCAAACATTGTATCCCCGTTGAAATTCCAAAATTCGACAACAAAATTTCAATCGATTCAAGAAAAAAATGGCAAGAAAACCCCATTAATTCTGTAAGTCTATCAGAATGAAGATCCATTACACTTCCAGCACAAATGTGAAAAAAACTCCAAAAACCACCGACGCATATCTGAGTCGCCACTTAAAGAGAAAAAGGAAAATTTTCTAAAACAAAACCCCAAAAACGTCGCGCACTGCCATCCAAAGTGCCATGATTTTCAAAAACAGAATTTTTTAAGCCTAATTTCTGTTATTTATCTAAAATATGCCACAAAAAAGCGTTCATCTATATTTGGAATACCTAATCTAACAGCTTAGTTAATTATTAACGACGCAAATATTTCAGAAGAGAAATTTTAAACTCTAAAAATGTCTAATTTTTGAAACTGGTAAATTAAAACTTTCAAAGCACACGAATCAACCTAAAATGTGGAGGATCGGAAAGTATTAGAGGCAGAATATCCGAACAACACTACGCCGAAAACCTCGAAAAGACAAAGACACCGAAATACCAAAATAGCCAGCAATTACAATCAACCCCGAGCAGTTTATTACGTGAAATAATTAACAACCGTTAAATATACCAAGGACTTCAGTTCAATTGTTGTCATGAGTACGTTTTGATATTTTTGTTATCAAAACCAAGAAGAAAGTCTGCATTTTGACCTGTGAAATTACTGGTCGCACGTTGTCTATGCGGAATGTTTTGTCGCAAGCGGAGCGTTTTAAGTGCTTTATTGCGTTTTTTCTGGGCGAAAAAACCCACGCATTTTTTTCAAACTTCAAAATTTTATTTACGTCTAAGCGGGACGTTTTTTTTTTAAATTTTCAATAAACGTCGCTTAGACAAATCCACAGTACTACATTTTGTAACTGACATGAGAATTAAATATTCAATCAATAACGATCAAAGAATTAACGACTAAATACAAGCGACTAAAGTATTTCGTCGTTACAATTTCTGGTTACATCAAACAAGTAATGAATCCCAACAGTCCACATTCAATCCATTCTGAGAAAACTTTATGTTGCAAAAAGTTGCTTCTCTAAATGAAAATTTTACAATTTTCGTTCACGAACTCAAATGCAACACTTCGGAAATTTTCATGTCGTCCAGACCGCACAGCCGGAAGGTGACCACTATGTGTGGATGAATTATTAAAATTGAAAACAGTGCAAACATTTCTGGAAGAAATGTTAAACGTTAATGTTAGATAATCGTGATGGTAAAGAACAAAACATAAAAAGTTCAACTTCCTGGCTGATTTTAAAAAGAAAAATAATTGGGCCCACCGAGATTCCGAACCTACCAAAAAATTAACTTTCCCGGTTTATATCCGTAAACCGGAGCTGTAAATCAATTTAATAAAATTTTCT
The DNA here is from genome assembly GCA_004367855.1 of Oikopleura vanhoeffeni. Classification (NCBI taxonomy): domain Eukaryota; kingdom Metazoa; phylum Chordata; class Appendicularia; order Copelata; family Oikopleuridae; genus Oikopleura; species Oikopleura vanhoeffeni. The sequence goes on from SCLH01001692.1 coordinate 73,626, forward strand.
TATTGAGAGCTTTTTCAGTTGCAGCTTGATGCAAAAACGTTTTCGATTGCGATTGACGGGTTTCAGTCAATCGTCATGAAGAAGCGGTGCTGCCATTAAAAAAACAAAGCTTGACATAAAAGGGGGCACGTGATGTGGCTGTCGATGAAATGAGAAAAAAGATACTTAATAATTTTGCGAAAACGTCGCTGCGGCCAGAAGTTGTATTGTAACTAAGAAGCCATCGATGGAAGCGATTTCGAGTCATGCGTGAGTTTTAGTTATTTAATACAAAACAACGAATTTTACTCTGCTTCCAAATACGGTTTCCTGAGTTAGTATAAGCACTCAACCCACTAACCAGCTAAGTCAATGTAGAATAATTTCCTATTCGCTTTGTTTTCAAATAAACGGGCAATTCTGTCTTCTAGACATTTATTAAGCCCAGTATTTTGACTGAAATATTGTTCATGACAAAACTTGGGTCCGAT
>SCLH01001692.1:74116-86045 GCA_004367855.1 Oikopleura vanhoeffeni
TAATAGTTTGCGAAAACGTCGCTGCGCCAGAGTTGATTATACTTACTCATCGTGGAAGCGATTTCGAGTCATGCGTAGTTTTAAGTTATTTAATACAAAAACGAATTTTAACTCGCTCAATACGGTTTCCTGAATTAGTATAGCACGTCACCCCTAACCCACTAAGTCATGTAGAATAATCCTTATTCGCTTTGTTTTTAAAATAAACGCTAATTCTGTTCCTAGACATTTATGAGCTCCAGTATTTTGAACTGAATTAATTGTTCATATCATAAACCTTTGGGTCCGATTTGTTCAAAAATTTGCATACTGAGACTTTCCGACCGAATTTTGAAATTTTTTAAGGACCTCCGAGGGAAAGATACAACAATTATTAGTACACATTTTATTTTGACATCGCAAATCAATTGTGTAGTCTGCTTTAATACCTTGAAGTCCATAAAATATAATATATAATGGCGATATTTTTTTTTGGTAAGCCATCAGTTGCATCGAATGTTCTCAGAGATGGCTCATCCGAATCCAGAAATTCCAATTGTATCAAGCAGCCAATGAGTTGATACCTGCGAATTATCTTTTTTTGAAAGCACCGGCGTGACGGTTACCGGTAATAACCGGTCAAATCTTAAAACGGGTTTCTCGAGAACCGGGGGAGTATGTGTTCGATTTTTTTACCAATGTCTTGAATTTTTTTTGTCGAAATTCGCGGGGGGGGTCAATTTTGTAATATACGGACCCAATGGGGTCAAATCTCAAAATGACTCATGGGGTCATATTACAATCAGTAGAAAGAAATTTCATTGCCAAAAATATCGCCAATATCAATTTTTAAACGTTTGCATTTATTGATTCTGTTTTCAAAATAAACGTTCACTTTTTCAGGTCTTTTTCCTCTCAAGTTTTTCTAAATAAACATCAAGTTCCGTTCCTGAACATTCATGATTCCCACAAATTTCAAATGAATTTATATCGTAATTATCTAAATCATAAACCCTGGGGTCCGATTTGTCCAAATATTTTGAAATTTACGTTTTAGTCCTGTAGGCGTATCTTGTAGAATTACCTTGCCTTTTGCTGAAGGTAAAATATAAGCAGAATTACAACATGCTTTTTTAAGGTTAAGGATTTTTTTCGAACATCGCAAACCATTTTACCGTCAGTTCGAACTCCTCGAGTCCATAAAAATGACTTTTCCATTTATTTCAAAATAAAAATAGGGTTTCCGCGGTTGTCAGAAATTTTGTGAAGTTTACATTTAGCAGGTGTTTGTATTTTTTATTGTATTGTTTATTTCATAAATGTGATGTCTGTTCCTAGACATTTATGGCTACACCAATTTCAAATGATTTAATATCGAACTTTTCATATCATATACTCTTGGGTCCGATTTTTCAAAATTGTGGAGATTCATTTTTGTTCTTTTGACGTTTCTTGGATAATTTGTTTAAAATACTCCGAAGGTGATATATATAGAGTGAGTCCCACAGCCAACCCATTTCAAATTAATTTTATAATTTGCTTTGATTCCTCTAATTCCGTAAAAATATATTTTTTCATTAATATTAAAATGTAAAATTGGGCTTCCGCGAACTTTAGTATTTTTACAAGTTTGCATTTACGATTAACTTTACTCTCAGAGTATACGCTGAGTTCTGTTCCTAGACATCTATGAGCTTGGCAAATTGAAAAAGAATTATTTCGTAATTATAAATATCAAAAAATCTAGGGTCCGCCATGTTCAAAATTTTTGAATATTTTGAAAATAAGGCGTATTTTGAATAATTTCTTTCAGACTTTTTGAAGGCGATATTAAAGAAGAAGTTGCACACATTTTTGTACAGTGAAGAACAATTTTGTTATCGGCTCTGACTCCTTGAAGTCTATAAATATATCTTTTCATTAATTTTCGAAATGAAACGTAGGTGTCCACGGTGATTATCAATTTTTAGAAGCTTGCATTTAATTTTTGTTTGATCAAGGGGACAGTTTGATGAAATTTGGGAATTGTTTTCATGACCACTTTTTCCATTTTGAGTATCGTTTTGCTCGATTTGCTGCTCACCGACATAAAAATCGGAGTCGTCAGAATCAACCAGCTAAAATATTGATATTTATTCTTCTAATGTGTGTTATAATTTAATATCGATTATGGCCATAAATTATGGGCCATAATTTATAAGGCATATATTAGCACATATTAGCCAACATTTTATATAATTCGGCGTTTGAAGATGACTATTCAATGAAGTTCCTAGATACCTCAAACTGAGCACAACTATTTATACAAAATAAATAAAAAATGGTCCCAAGCAGACCATTGTTTCAATTTTTAACAGAAACTGATAATTAACAATTTCAGTAATCTGAGAAAAATGTTCCGATTGGTAAACTTGGACATTTTTCCAGCAATTCAAACATTTATACCCACAACCCCCCAAAGACAAAGAAACTTTTAAAAAAGTTGCGGAACTTGTAACTTTTTAAATATTCCTTGTTATGACATGTCACTTGTGTAATGAATCTGCTAAATCTCTAGGTCCTTAAAATAAACGTACCCGATTATGAAACTCGCCATAACTTAGTTTTTCGATCTCTTAGGTTCTTGTTTATCATCTAATTCTTCAAATACTGCGAATTCTTCTTTAATTTTTTATTTTCCGAATTTGATAATTCGTTATTTTTCGTTTTCTCTCCAATAATTTGAAGTGGTTCAGAATCATTTTTTTTATCAAAAAACTCAGTTTTGACATTCCTTTTTACCCAGTTTTCTTTTTTTACTTCTTAAAATATCTTACTTCTTCGCCAGAATGAACGTCTTCGTCCATTTCTTCAAAATTTTCGACTTGCTCTGAATCAAGCTCCATTTCTAAAATGATTTAAATTAACGACTTATACATTTAAGATGGAAATATTGCAAGACAAAATTCACTACAAGATTTGAAAATTAAATTTACACACTTTTCAATTTTGCAATGTATATGAATAATAAATTGACGCTCCAGAAGACTAGTAAACTGAAGCGTGGAGCCAGATAAATGATCGAAAAGTAACATACTGTGTGGTATATACATAGGGTGCGCAGCGGTCAAATTCAAGTTTTAAATTAAATGATGAGACCAAAACGGAAATAAATATCTGGACACAAAAACTACGAAGAATAAAATGAAATATTTTTTTTTGGCATTTTGGCCAGGGAAAATGACGGTTAAATATTAAATCGGCATTTGAAATTTTCGCAGTCTTCCGCATGGTTCTCACTATGCGCATCTGAAAGCTTTGTGAATTCTGCATAAAATGAAAAAATAAAATCGATCCATACAGCAAAGTCGATTTCAAAGAACGCAAAACTTTCGGATGTCAAATCGGGAAATCGTGCATTCTTTAAAACCTTGACGATTTAGAATAAGTAATTTCAAAATTCGAAAATGGTACAGATTTTCTCACCGCATCTTGGAAAAAAACATCCATTGTATTTTAATGAAATATTTTAATTTGTTCGATATGTGTTAATAAAACCTATTTTTATTTGTCAATTCCTTATTCAAATCGTCTTTTCTGAGTATAATACTGGTAGTAGATCCGTAAGATTTATTATACTTAATTAATAATTATTAACATACAAATTACTGTTAAAAAATATTTACATATTATCAGTTACTTTTAACAATAAGGTAGGTGCGACATGTCGCGACATGCAAAACGTTTGAAAAAAACATAAATTAAAAATGAGGAATTAAAATTTAAGATCATTTTCCAACGAATTGGCATATGGTATATGATATACAGTATATCATGAGAGAAACATGAGGGTTAACTTGAAAAAATAAGAGATTAGAGATATACAGTATATCATATGATGTAGGGTTATATCGCTAATTCTTTTTTTCGAGTTAACCCTCATGTTTTCGTCATTTCAAGAAGTCTAACTAACATTTTTATCGAGATATATCAAATAAGACTTTTTAGACGAAAAGTTGTGGTTTGCGTTCTCAAAATAAACCTTAAGTCCAGTTCCTGGACACTTATGAGCTCCAAACATGTCAAATGAATTTATATCGTAATTTTGTATATCATAAACCTTGGGGTCCGTTTTATTCAAAATATTTTGGAAATTTAGCAAGTTGAGGCGAATTTTGAATAATTTGTTTGAGAAATTCTGTGGGAAATATTGAAGCTATTCATACAGCTAGTAAATTTTTCATTAGTAGATTCCCCATTTTTATACCCTCTTGTACACTGTAAGGCAATCTAAAGTCTGATTTAATTCCTCGAAACGTAAAAAATATTTGTTCATTAATTTGAAATGAAAATTAGGTTGTTTGCTTTGGTTTTAGTTATATTTATAAGATTGCATTTCACTGGTACATTGTTTTTCCTATAAAGATCAATTTCAGTTCCCGGACATTTATGAGATGCATACTTACAAAGAATTAATATCGTAATTATCAATATCATAAACCCTGGGGTCTGATTTGTCAAAACATTTGAATACTTCGAACCTTTAGGCGAATTTTGAATAAGTTCTTTAAGAGGTTCTGAGGGTATATTGATACAGTTACTCCTACAGGGAGAACGTTTTGGTTTTCCAGATTGTTGATACGTTTTTGTACAGTTTAAAGCAATTTGAAAATCTGCTTTGATTCCTCGAAGTCCGTAAAAATATATCTTTCTATTAATTTCAAAATGAAAACTAGGGTGTCCACGGTGTGAGCGATTTTTAAAAGTTTGCATTCAATTTTCAGTTTTTCTTCTCTGATCAAGTTTTTCTAAATAACATCAAGTTCTGTTTCCTGCACATTTATGAGCTCCAATTTTAAATGATTGATATCGTAATTTTGTATATCAAAACCTTAGGGTCAGTTCGTCTAAAATTTAGGATATTGAGAATTTTTAGGCGCATCATGGATAATTTTTTTAAGAAACTCTGAAGGCATATATAGTTGAGGAAGTCATACAAGCAGTAGAATTTTGACCCGATTTTTTACAGCATAAAACAATGAATGATCAGCTTTTATTCCTCGAAAAGCAAAAATATATCTTTTCATTTATTTTGAAATGAAAGGTTATGAGGTCACTACGATGATGAGATGATCTTATTTTTAACAGCTTGCATTTTACCGGTATATTTTTGTTCATGTAAAGTTCAGTTTCTGTTCCTGAGCATTTATGAGCTCCACAAATTTCAAATGAATTTTATCGTAATTTTCTATATCATAGATTCTGGGGTCCGATTTGTTCAAATTTTTTGGAAATTGAGCATATAGTCGTTTGGTCTATTTATTATTATAACCTTGCCTTTCTCAGACGGTGATATACGAGAGGTTAGCACACTTTGATTTATTGATATTTTGTACATTGCAAATGATTTTATAGTCTGCTTTAATCCCTATTATTCCGTAAAATAGATTTTTCCATTAATTCAAAATAGAAAATGGACCTTTCGTAATTGGACCTTTCGTAATTAGAAGTTTGCATGTGATATTTTGAAAGCATTTTTTACCGTTTCGGATCCTCTCTCTTAAAATTTTGCATACTGAGACTTTCCGACCGAATTTTGAATATTTTTTAAGGACCTCCGAGGGAAAGATACAACAATTATTAGTACACATTTTATTTTGACATCGCAAATCAATTGTGTAGTCTGCTTTAATACCTTGAAGTCCATAAAATATAATATATAATATCAATTTTTAAAAGTTTGCATTTATTGATTCTGTTTTCAAAATAAACGTTCACTTTTTCAGGTTCTTTTTCCTCTCAAGTTTTTCTAAATAAACATCAAATTCCGTTCCTGAACATTCATGATTCCCACAAATTTCAAATGAATTTATATCGTAATTATCTAAATCATAAACCCTGGGGTCCGATTTGTCCAAATATTTTGAAAATTTACGTTTTAGTCCTGTAGGCGTATCTTGTAGAATTACCTTGCCTTTTGCTGAAGGTAAAATATAAGCAGAATTACAACATGCTTTTTTAAGGTTAAGGATTTTTTTCGAACATCGCAAACCAATTTTACCGTCAGTTCGAACTCCTCGAGTTCCATAAAAATAGACTTTTCCATTTATTTCAAAATGAAAAATAGGGTTTCCGCGGTTGTCAGAAATTTTGTGAAGTTTACATTTAGCAGGTGTTTGTATTTTTTTTATTGTATTGTTTATTTCATAAATGTTGATGTCTGTTCCTAGACATTTATGGGCTACACCAATTTCAAATGATTTAATATCGTAACTTTTCATATCATATACTCTTGGGTCCGATTTTTTCAAAAATTGTGGAGATTCATTTTTTGTTCTTTTGACGTTTCTTGGATAATTTGTTTAAAATACTCCGAAGGTGATATATAAGAGTGAGTCCCACAGCCAACCCATTTCAAATTAATTTTATAATTTGCTTTGATTCCTCTAATTCCGTAAAAATATATTTTTTCATTAATATTAAAATGTAAAATTGGGCTTCCGCGAACTTTAGTTATTTTTACAAGTTTGCATTTACGATTAACTTTACTCTCAGAGTATACGCTGAGTTCTGTTCCTAGACATCTATGAGCTTGGCAAATTGAAAAAGAATTTATTTCGTAATTATAAATATCAAAAAATCTAGGGTCCGCCATGTTCAAAATTTTTGAATATTTTGAAAATAAAGGCGTATTTTGAATAATTTCTTTCAGACTTTTTGAAGGCGATATTAAAGAAGAAGTTGCACACATTTTTGTACAGTGAAGAACAATTTTGTTATCGGCTCTGACTCCTTGAAGTCTATAAAAATATATCTTTTCATTAATTTCCAAATGAAACGTAGGGTGTCCACGGTGATTATCAATTTTTAGAAGCTTGCATTTAATTTTTGTTTGATCAAGGGGACAGTTTGATGAAATTTGGGAATTGTTTTCATGACCACTTTTTCCATTTTGAGTATCGTTTTGCTCGATTTGCTGCTCACCGACATAAAAATCGGAGTCGTCAGAATCAACCAGCTAAAATATTGATATTTATCTGTTCTTAATGTGTGTTATAATTTAATATCGATTATGGCCCATAAATTATGGGCCATAATTTATAAGGCATATATTAGCACATATTAGCCAACATTTTTATATAATTCGGCGTTTGAAGATGACTAATTCAATGAAGTTCCTAGATACTTCAAACTGAGCACAACTATTTATACAAAAATAAATAAAAAATGGTCCCAAGCAGACCATTGTTTCAATTTTTTTTAACAGAAACTGATAATTAAACAATTTCAGTAATCTGAGAAAAAATGTTCCGATTGGTAAAGTTGGACATTTTTCCAGCAATTCAAACATTTATACCCACAACCCCCCAAAGACAAAGAAACTTTTAAAAAGTTGCGGAACTTGTAACTTTTTAAATATTTCCTTTGTTATGACATGTCACTTGTGTAATGAATCTGCTAAATCTCTAGGTCCTTAAAATAAACGTACCCGATTATGAAACTCGCCATAACTTAGTTTTTCGATCTCTTGAGGTTCTTGTTTATCATCTAATTCTTCAAATACTGCGAATTCTTCTTTAATTTTTTTATTTTCCGAATTTGATAATTCGTTATTTTTCTGTTTCTCTCCAATAATTTGAAGTGGTTCAGAATCATTTTTTTTATCAAAAAACTCAGTTTTGACATTTCCTTTTTACCCAGTTTTTCTTTTTTTACTTCTTTAAAATATATTACTTCTTCGCCAGAATGAACGTCTTCGTCCATTTCTTCAAAATTTTCGACTTGCTCTGAATCAAGCTCCATTTCTAAAATGATTTAAATTAACGACTTATACATTTAAGATGGAAATATTGCAAGACAAAAAATTCACTACAAGATTTGAAAATTAAATTTACACACTTTTCAATTTTGCAATGTATATGAATAATAAATTGACGCTCCAGAAGACTAGTAAACTGAAGCGTGGAGCCAGATAAATGATCGAAAAGTAACATACTGTGTGGTATATACATAGGGTGCGCAGCGGTCAAAATTCTAAGTTTTAAATTAAAATGATGAGACCAAAACGGAAATAAATATCTGGACAAAAAACTACGAAGAAATAAAATGAAATATTTTTTTTTGGCATTTTGGCCAGGGAAAATGACGGTTAAAATATTAAATCGGCATTTGAAATTTTTCGCAGTCTTCCGCATGGTTCTCACTATGCGCATCTGAAAGCTTTGTGAATTCTGCATAAAATGAAAAAATAAAATCGATCCATACAGCAAAGTCGATTTCAAAGAACGCAAAACTTTCGGATGTCAAAATCGGGGAAATCGTGCATTCTTTTAAAAACCTTGACGATTTAGAATAAGTAATTTCAAAATTCGAAAATGGGTACAGATTTTCTCACCGCATCTTGGAAAAAAACATCCATTGTATTTTAATGAAATATTTTTATTTGTTCGATATGTGTTAATAAAACCTATTTTTTATTTGTCAATTCCTTATTTCAAATCGTCTTTTCTGAGTATAATACTGAGTAGTAGATCCGTAAGATTATTATACTTAATTAATAATTATTAAACATACAAATTACTGTTAAAAATATTTACATTTATCAGTTACTTTTAACAATAAGGTAGGTGCGACATGTCGCGACATGCAAAACGTTTGAAAAAAACATAAATTAAAAATGAGGAATTAAAATTTAAGATCAATTTTCCAACGAATTGGCATATGGTATATGATATACAGTATATCATGAGAAAACATGAGGGTTAACTTGAAAAAATAAGAGAATTAGAGATATACAGTATATCATATGATGTAGGGTTATATCGCTAATTCTTTTATTTTTTCGAGTTAACCCTCATGTTTTCGTCATTTCAAGAAGTCTAACTAAACATTTTTATCGAGATATATCAAATAAGACTTTTAGACGAAAAGTTGTGGTTTGCGTTCTCAAAATAAACCTTAAGTCCAGTTCCTGGACACTTATGAGCTCCAAACATGTCAAATGAATTTATATCGTAATTTTGTATATCATAAACCTTGGGGTCCGTTTTATCAAAATATTTTGGAAATTTAGCAAGTTGAGGCGAATTTTGAATAATTTGTTTGAGAAATTCTGTGGGAAATATTGAAGCATAATTCATACAGCTAGTAAATTTTTCATTAGTAGATTCCCCATTTTTATACCCTCTTGTACACTGTAAGGCAATCTTAAAGTCTGATTTAATTCCTCGAAACGAGTAAAAATATATTTGTTCATTAATTTGAAAATGAAAATTAGGTTGTTTGCTTTGAGTTTTAGTTATATTTATAAGATTGCATTTCACTGGTACATTGTTTTTCCTATAAAGATCAATTTCAGTTCCCGGACATTTATGAGATGCAATACTTACAAAGGAATTAATATCGTAATTATCAATATCATAAACCCTGGGGTCTGATTTGTCAAAACATTTTGAATACTTCGAACCTTTAGGCGAATTTTGAATAAGTTCTTTAAGAGGTTCTGAGGGTAATATGATACAGTTACTCCTACAGGGAGAACGTTTTGGTTTTCCAGATTGTTGATACGTTTTTGTACAGTTTAAAGCAATTTGAAAATCTGCTTTGATTCCTCGAAGTCCGTAAAAATATATCTTTCTATTAATTTCAAAATGAAAACTAGGGTGTCCACGGTGATGAGCGATTTTTAAAAGTTTGCATTTCAATTTTTCAGGTTTTTCTTCCTGATCAAGTTTTTCTAAATAAACATCAAGTTCTGTTCCTGCACATTTATGAGCTCCACAAATTTTAAATGAATTGATATCGTAATTTTGTATATCAAAAACCTTAGGGTCAGTTTCGTCTAAAAATTTAGGATATTGAGAATTTTTAGGCGCATCATGGATAATTTTTTTAAGAAACTCTGAAGGCATTATAGTTGAGGAAGTCATACAAGCAGTAGAATTTTGACCCGATTTTTTACAGCATAAAACAAATGAATGATCAGCTTTTATTCCTCGAAAAGCATAAAAATATATCTTTTCATTTATTTTGAAATGAAAGGTTATGAGGTCACTACGATGATGAGATGATCTTATTTTTAACAGCTTGCATTTTACCGGTATATTTTTGTTCATGTAAAGTTCAGTTTCTGTTTCTGAGCATTTATGAGCTCCACAAATTTCAAATGAATTTATATCGTAATTTTCTATATCATAGATTCTGGGGTCCGATTTGTTCAAAATTTTTGGAAATTGAGCATATAGTCGTTTTGGTCTATTTATTATTATAACCTTGCCTTTCTCAGACGGTGATATAACAGAGAGGTTAGCACACTTTGATTTATTGATAATTTTTGTACATTGCAAATGAATTTTATAGTCTGCTTTAATCCCTATTATTCCGTAAAAATAGATTTTTCCATTAATTTCAAAATAGAAAATTGGACCTTTAGTAATTGGACCTTTCGTAATTTTTAGAAGTTTGCATGTGATATTTTGAAAGCATTTTTTATACGTTTCGGCTTTTATTTCGGCATTCGGTGGAACATGATTCGGTGGGTTTACGCCTATATAAAAATCGCTTTGATCACAATTCATCATCTGAAATTCATATATTAGCCAAAAGTAATTGAAAATGATAACTCAAATTTAGTAAACTATTTTAAAAAAATAATAAAATATTGTGCTCGTTTTTATAAAATGACCCACTTAACGGCCACCTGACTTTAAATAATCATATTTTTATCCCAGTATACATTAGCGAAAATATAAACTGCTTTTCTGCTGTTACCTGATTATTGAGATCTTCAAGATTAATTTCTTTGATCTCTTGGGATTCTTGCGTAGTTTCATGTTTATCATCTAATTCTTGAAATAACATAAATTCTTCTTTAATTTTTTTATTTTCCAAATTCGATAATTCTTTATTCTTTCGTTTTTCTCCAGTAATTTGGACAGATTCAAAATTATTTTCTTCTTTAAATAACTCCGTTTTGATATTGTGATTTTCTGGCGTTATTTCAATTTTCACTTCTAATTCAAGATCTGTGATTTCCAGGTCAGACTTAACCAGGCCAGACTTAAATTCTTCTTTTATTTCTCCAAGGTTTTTGACATGGTCTGAATTACCTTCCATTACGTTTCTAAAATTAATGGACATTACGATCAATGTAGTTTTTTGAAATACATTCTTCAAAAATTCAAAAACTCCAACTCAAATCAGAAAAATTTATTTACAACATTGTCCAGTGAAATCGACAGTTATTTCTTAGTTTTCAATTTTTTATCTCAGATCTTTACAGCGGGTTTAATTACAATTTACGTGAGTCTAACTTTAAGAGTGTGAGTGTTGCTGATGGATTTTTTTCCACGTGGTTTCTCGGTGAAGTGGCGATACTGGTATCTCAAAAATGAACTTAAATGAGGTTTTGTGTTCTCAAATAAGGTTTTGAGCCTCCAAGAGTTAATTCTCCGAGGCATAGAGCCTTTTGAAAAGCTCAAGCCACTTTAAATCAGCCAAAAATGATGGAAAATGGTCGCAGAAACTTCTTTTTATTATACATTTTAAAATTCAACAATGTGAATCTACAAATATCACCTAAAATTGTTTCGGATAATAGGTTCAAATTTTATGACGAGCTGATTGAACGGTGATTTTTCGCTTAACCCCCACCTGCACGAGATGTCCTACTCCCCCACCTGCACGAGAGTGTTTCAGAACACACAATTAGTTAGATTTTCCATCATTAATATCGACTAATAGAAATAAAGGGTGGGCTGTTCCGAAATTTCTTTGAGGTTAATAATATATGGGAAAATTAGTAAAAATTACGAAAAAAAATTTTAGTCGTCACGTGATCAAAATATAGCGATTTATCAAATATAGCAAAATAGCTCTTTTCACCACCAGGTGGCGCCGAGTGTCAAAATTAATAACGCCAAAGTTTCCCCCCCCAAAAGTCACTCTAGTAAGTATATTTGTAGATTATTAT
>SCLH01001693.1:18430-32425 GCA_004367855.1 Oikopleura vanhoeffeni
TGATGAAAAACTGACCAGAGCCGCAGGTTTTCAAAATAATTTACCGTAAGATTCTCTGAAAAACCGATTTAACGGGTTGAGCACAGCATTTACCGGTGACTGAAAAACGAAAAAAAATTGTCGTTAGAATTTTTGTCAGGTACACGATGCCAAAAACCGTTTTGATGATAGTGATACCATGTCTGAGCTTCGACTTCGTCAAAATATTGATTTGTGTCCTTTAAAAAAAAAGCTACCTAAAGCTTTTTTTGTAGGTCACAATTTTTAAGTACAGTCCTCGCTCTATAACTGGTAAACCCGTAAGTGGTACACATCGCCCTAACTGGAACAGTGAAAAAAGTGTTGTTTTCAATTTATGTTTATATTTGTGGAATCCCCCACAGGCAGAATTGCCGAAAGAGTTGTCAAAACGTACTTTTTTATTTCATTTCACAGATTTCGTCGAATTATTAATGTTTTGAGATATTTCGAAGAGTACAAATTGAGAACTTTTTTTGATTTTTACATTTGAGAATTCTAGATTCATATCAAACCAAACTTTAATTAATGGCAAACTTAATAACATATTTGTATTGAAAGTCTCAGAACGTTTTATTTCTGCGCCGTTTGGACGGTTAAAATTGTTTTCCTATTAATAGGCCAAAAGTTTCTTCGTGCAAAGTTACCCTGTCGCTTAAAAAATCCGTTTCCTGATATTTCTAACTGTTTGATTTTCAGAGGGGGGGCATTAAAAAAAAGTTATCCAAATTGTAGACCGTAACAAAATTCATTTCAGTACAAAATTTTTTTGAAAATTGCTTTAACCAGTTTTTCAAAAATGACCTAATTAATTCAAAATATATAAATAAAATTGTTTTTTTTCCGAATTTTTAATGAGACTTTGATTTGATCTTCAAAACCATGTGTATTTAGGTTACAATCGATAAATTTTGCGTGCAGGCCTCTCAAATCTCCCTCACAAATCGTCTCAACCTACGCAATCTATCAGCCCTGGACAATATTCTCGAAATTTTCAAATTCGTATCAAGTTCAACTTCGACCGATCAGTATTTAACTTCATTCCTCTCTGTCGTGCATCGGACAAACGATCCGGTTGATATTTATTTGCAGAAAACTTCAAATCCAGAATTGTGTAGAAAAGCAGTCATAAGATCGGCAAAAGATGATATTACTTGTCTTTTTGTAGATTCTATGGTACTGGAAATTATTGATGAAAATCAGCCAGATTCTAGGGAGGGTGAATTTTCTTATAACTTTGATGAATATAAATTTTCAGTTGGGCGAAAAAGTAGATTCTGCAAGGAATTCTCTAGTTGAAAATTTGATCAAAAAACGCAATAAAAATTACAATTTGCGTTTAGTTTTTAACAGAAAAATGCACGTCATTCTAAAATAAATAAATTAATATAGTCTATATTATATAGACCAATCAATAAACATTTCAATTCTTAAAAAATAGGGATCCAAAAAAATATTTTTAAATGATGAAAAGCCCCCTCAAAAAAGCCGAAAATTGCCCTTCTAATTAAAAATCCATACATCAGGGAAAATCGTTTTTATTTAGAAAAATTTTTAAATTTCGAAAAAACGTGTTTTTAGGATTTCTTTAAAATTATGATCATGATATAAAAAAATATAGAAATTTTATCATAAAATATGAATGCTCTTACAAATTATTTATTTTACGAAGCAATTCACAATCTTTTGGCGTTTTTCCACCCATGTTTGGATTTTAAATTGAAAAAGTCTTATTTGGCTATGCATAGAGCAATACTTTTGATAGATTGTATCCAAAATGAGACAAAAAAAATTTCACCCATTCAAAGATCAAAACAGACTACCTTACTTCAGCCCTTATCATTGGATGTTTTTGTCACAGAATCTAGAATTATTGCCCGAATCCCTGTTATAAGTGCTGTTCTAGACCACGAAGATTACATTGACCTTTTGACCTTGCTCAATGACCTCAGTCCAGTTTTGGCCAAATTATCCGAAGGCCCTACCGAGGCTGAAAAAGAGGCTACGGCCGCTGAAATTGTCCCAAGTCCGCGCATTGACCTTTTAATAAAAACTGTTCAAATTGAGCTTATCATGGTTCCGTTTTCATCGTTAATGGCCCAAAATCAGGAATCTGACCCTTTAAACGGCCCCGAAATGACCCCGGCAAGAAATTCGTCTCCAAAAAATTTGCCCAAGTCCACCCTAAAACTTCAGCTTTCGCCCGTTCTAGCCAGAATACAGCCCGATGGGAAAATCGAGGTCAAAAGTACAGTTGACCTTTTGACCAGGAACTACCAAATGCCGATTAAAAATTTTGAAAATTCTGCCAATTTAAACGGCGCAATGGTGTTGAAAATGATTCAAGATCCAAATTTGCTCATCACGCTCCATGAGGACAAGATAAACGCAATAATTCAAAATACAAGTCTAGAACTTCAAAACTCGATTCTTGGCGATATCGTTCCCTTTTTGGAGGCCCCATTTCCTCCCGATCCCGCTGGCGCCCCTGTGATAAATCTCACAATTGAAAACGTGATGATAAAACTACTGGCAGATATCCCGACAATGTATGCGAATAGTTACTTTGCCGATCTCGATCTAGAAGTGGATCAGATGTCTATCAGACTAAACGCAGATGGATCAATTGCAATAGTCAAGAACCAGAGGACAGAATTGACCAATGGCATCGCTGGATTAACGGTCGATCCTTTGAGGAGACCACAAGCACCTCCAAGACCCTCTATTATGATGAGATCGGTCTCAAATCAAACAGAGAGATCTGCCTTATCTGAAAAAACAAACACGAATGAGGCACTTTTGGATTTACAGGTAATAACAGAAATACATGTTCATAGAGTGATTTACATGTGGACATATATATGGAAATATGCGAAGGTCATATTTCTAGGGCGGGAGTATATTTTGCCTACCACCATTCTCCGAGTCTAATTTTCAAATCGAATTTATACCTTGTATGATTTTTAAAGAAAGGTCCGTTATATCGAAGATTATACTTGTGCGTGCTTTTTCACTCACACGTGATAACTTTGACTGGTGACCAATCACATCACACGATTCTTCACATAAGTTTACAATCGTGTGATGTGATTGGTCACCAGTCACAGTTATCACGTGTTAGTGAAAAAGCACGCACAAGTATAATCTTCGATATGGGCGCTCGCGAGAAAATAGGCGCTATTTTGGCTACCTTTCAATATGAATTGCTTTTATTTCAGGATGCAGCAATGGTAAGTTAGCCATGATTTTAGTATAGGGTGTTAACGGTGCTTCTAAATGCTCGAGCTACTGAATTGTTTTGTTGAAACTTGGCCATATACAAATTAGAAATTAGCAAAAAAATTATTTTTTAGCAAACATTTTTTTCTACATTATCGACTTCAGTGCTAGATAAATTTTTGGCCGACTTTTAATTAAAGTTAATTAAAATCAAAGTCAGTAGTGCACCGTGCGGTGAAAATGTAATGACCATAATTTGCAAACAAAAATTAAATACCTCATATAATAACACTTAAATGATATCTTACTTATTCGTATTAGTTCAAAATTAACTAAAATGCTCTCCCTTCTCCTAGCCTTTCCCATTTTATTTTTCCCCATCTTCCAAAACTCGCTACAATTTTTTTTGATAATGCACATGTGCACATCTACATAGATCTCCAGAAATAAGGAGAGCAGACTTTTTTAAAATTTAAAATTTTTGACGTTATTTTTTAGGAGAAAAACATGATGCTTTTACAAGAACGCGAAGCTTTACGCGAGGCACTCGAAAGAATGCAAACTGATCTTTTAGAATCTGAAGATCGCGCTCTTACTTACAGAAGTCAACTACAGTCAATGAAGCAACTTTATAATCATGCAAAAAGATGAGCATTTTTAAGGACCATAATTTGGGGTCCAATAAAAATGTATTAAGAGAATGTATAGAACAATTGGGTAATTTCTTTTGATAATTCTCGCTTTATGACCTATAAAACCTGGATTTTTGAAGTCTCTGAATTCGCAAATATTTACAGATTCAAAATTGAAATTACAAGAAAATATTTAAATTTTTTGGTAAAGGCATCGTGAAAACATTTTTTAGCAAAAATAATTATATCCTTATTAAATGGCGACTTGTTCCAAATGAATCAATAGGTCAATGAGTTGATAACAGTTAATTATTCTTATTTTTTCGATCTAACATTCGGTAACTTGTAATCACCGGTTTCGTCGATTAATTGAGGTCAATCAAATTATTTTACATACGGTTTCAGAAACAAACCGGTTATGACCAGTGAACCGGATGTTGGATCGACGAAATAAAAATTGTGTGAGTCCAAAAGTTCTCTCCCTGTCTCGCATTATGTTCTTGGAGTGTCAATGCATGCAAAAATTTTTGACACAGTATGTTTTACGCCAAGATGAAGGCTAGTTCTACAAACTGGTCTAAATCTGAATAATATCCTGAAGCCTTGTTTTGGCTAATATGTTATCGAGATCATGTTAAATTAAGGAAATCGCACCACTACCCTTATGAAGTGTACGAAATGGAAATTGTTTGGCAAAAACAATATTTTTTAAGGACCATATACTAAAATTAAATTTGCCCGTTACGTTCAAAGTTTGACGTCAGAGACCGGTCAGACCTGTTTGTTGGTCAATAAACAAGTGTCAATGCGTATTTGCCCCAATGAAATCACGCGACTTCTTTCGGTCTCTGACGTCAAGTTGAACGTAACGGGCAAGTATAATCGTTTAAATATGATATCCGCCCTAAAGCGGGATGGAGGCCAGGCATTGAAATGTTGCTCAATCTTGTCCCTTTTAGCCACACCTGACACAATCACTTATGGACAGTTGGAAACCATTAAGGATCGGTTTGTCCCTTTTCAGGAGGACCACTTCGATGCAACTGCATTTTTTTTCTCAATAAACTTAATTGTGCAATTTTTATAAAAAAATATTTATTAAATATCCGAGATATTACGGATGATAAACATGTATTAACTTATTTATAACTTTACAAAACTGAGCACTAGGGTACCGTAAAAATTAATTGAATATTATTCTGCTTCTACTGTAAATATGGATTTTAAGTTGAACTAATTTCCGACTGCCGTAGTTGTTCATATTTTGGTTTCTCAAAATTTACGAAAATTCCGACTTTTGTCATTATTCACCGACGCATGTGCTTCAAAATGTTCGGTATACTTTCTTTATTTTTTTTGGACATGGTAATTTTTTCTTAAACATTTTTGACAAAATCAATTTTTACGAATTTCTTTCTTTGATATTATAATTTAGGGTAACCTACGGGGGCTATATCGAGATTATTATGTATGATAAAAACGTAATTTTTGATGCAAACATTTGGTATCCGTAAACGCAAATGGATCTTGCTTATTTTTTTGCCCGGCTTACATTTTTGTGCAAAATACAGGATTTTTCAAAAAAAGCGCAAATTTTTTGACCCTTTTTCATCGAACAAAAATAGAAGTATACCGATGAAGCATTTTAAGGCACAGTGCGTCAGAGTAAAGCAAAGTACATAACTATTTTTATATAATTTGCCCAGATTTTCATAACTTTTAAATAATATTTGTGTCTTTAATTTGATTATTCGTTGTTATAATAAATTTATTGTGAACAATACAGTTGTTTGAAATTTATGTAAAAAATTCTGAATAATTTACTGTTTCATATTTGTATTAGATTTTTGGATTCATTTTTACAGACGCGAATGAGCCGATTTTTTGTCTCAGAAACATTTTTAAATGCTTAAGGATGTGGGGGACGATGATTTGACCACTAGGGGCAAATTTTTTAAAATTTTCTACCGCTCGGAGATGCGCATTTATATTTGAAAGTTAAATTGCAAATAACAAGTAAAAATGGTGAGAAATGAATGAGGAGTAGGCTTTTNTTTCAAAATAATTTAAACCGGTAGAGATTCTCTGAAAAAACCGATTTACCGGTTGAGCACAGCATTTCGCCGGTGGACTAAGGAGAAACGAAAAAAAAATTGTCGTTAGTAATTTTTGGTCCAGGTACACGTGCAAAACCGTTTTGATGATACCATGTCTGAAGCTTCGACTTCGTCAAAATATTGACTTACATGTGTCCGTAAAAAAAAAGCACCTAACAGCTTTTTTTGGTAGGTCACAATTTTTTAAGTACATGTCCCGCTCTATAACTGGTTAACCCGTAGTGGTACACAATCGCCCTAACTGGAACAGTGAAAAAGTGTTGTTTTCAATTTACTGTTATTTGTGGAATCCCCCACAGGCAGAAATTGCCGAAAGAGTTGTCAAAACGTACTTTTTTATTTTCATTTCACAGGTTTCGTCGAATTATTAATTGTTTTGAGATATTTCGAAAGAGTACAAATTGGAGAACTTTTTTTGAATTTTTTAACATTTGAGAATTTCTAGATTCATATCAAACCAACTTTAAACATTAATGGCAAACTTAATAAACATATTGTATTGAGAAGTCTCGGAACGTTTTATTTTCTGCGCCCGTTTGACGGTTAACAATTGTTTTCCCTATTAATAGCCAAAAGGTTTCTTCGCAAAGTTACCTGTCGCTTAAAAAATCCGTTTCCTGATATTTCTAACTGTTTGATTTTCAGAGGGGGGGCATTAAAAAAAGTTAATCCAAATTGTAGACCCGTAACAAAATTCAATTTCAGTACCAAAATTTTTTTTGAAAATTGGCTTTAACCAGTTTTTCAAAAATGACCTAATTAATTCCAAAATATATAAATAAATTGTTTTTGTCCAATTTTAATGGAGACTTTGGATTTGATCTTCCAAAACCAGTGTGCTATTTAGGTTACTATCGATACATTTTGCGTGCAGGCCTCTCAATCTCCCTCACCAATCGTTCAACCTACGTTCCAATCTCTCAGCCCTGGACAATATTCTCCGACAATTTTCAAAATTCGGATTCAAGTTCAACTTCGGACCGAGCAGTAACTCTCATTCCTCTCTGTCGTGCTCGACAAACGATCCGTTGATATTTATTAGCGAAACTTCAAATCCAGAATTGTGTAGAAAAGCAGTCATAAGACTCGGCAAAGATGAATTACTTGTCTTTTTGTAGATTCTATGGTACTGGGAAATTTATTGATGGAAGAATCAGCCAGATTCTAAGGGAGGTGATTTTCGTTATAACTTGATGAATATAAATTTGTCAAGTTGGGCGAAAAGAGTAGATTCTGCAAGGAATTCCCTCTAGTTGAAATTTTGATCAAAAACACGGCAATCAAAATTACAATTTTTGCGTTTTAGCTTTTTAACCAGAAAAAGCACGTCATTCTAAATAAATAAATTAATATAGTCCTATAATATATATGACCACTCAACATTCACATTCAATTCTTAAAAAAATAGGCATCCAAAAAATATTTTAAATGATGAAAAGCCCCTCAAAAAGCCGAAAAATTGCCTTCTAATTCAAAAATCCTACGTCACCCGCTCGGGAAAATCGTTTTATTCTGAAACACATTTTAAATTTCGAAAAAGACGTGTTTTTAGGATTTCCTTTCAAAAATTCATGAATCATGATATAAAAAAATTTAGAAATTTTATCATAAAATATGGAATGCTCTTACAAATTATTTATTTTACGAAGCAATGTCACAATTCTTTGGGCGTTTTCCACCCATGTTTGATTTTAATCTGAAAAAGTTCTTCATGGCTATGCATAGAGCAATAACTTTGAAGTTGTATCCAAAGAGACAAAAAAAATTTCACCCATTCAAAGTCAAAACAGACTCACCTTACTTCAGCCCTTATTCATTGATGTTTTTTGTTCACATTAATCTAAGAATTATTGCCCGAATCCTGTTATAAGTGCCTGTTCTAAGACACGAAGATTACATTGACCTTTTGACCTTGCTCAATGACCTCAGTCCAGTTTTGGCCAAATTATCCGAAGGCCCTACCGAGCTGAAAAAGAGGCTACGGACCGCTGACAAATTGTCCCAAGTCGCGCAATTGAACCTTTAATAAAAAACTGGTTCAAATTGAGCTTATCATGGTTCCGTTTTTCCATTCGTTAATGGCCCAATAAATCAGGAATTCTGACCCTTTACAACGCCCCGAAATGACCCCGGCAAGAAAATTCTCTCCAAAATATTTGCCCAAGTCCACCCTAAATTCAGCTTTCGCGTTCTAGCCACGAATACAGCCGATGGGAAAATCGAGGTCAAAGTACAGTTGACCTTTTGACCAGGAACCTACCAAATGCCTAATTAAAATTTTGAAATTCTGCCAATTTAACACGCGCAATGGTGTTGAAATGATTCAAGATCCAAATTTGCTCATCACGCTCCATGAGACAAGCATAAACCGCAATAATTCAAAATACAAGTCTAGGAACTCTCAAAAAACTCCGATTCTTGGCGATAATCGTTCCCTTTTTGGAGGCCGCCATTTCTCCTCGATACCCGCTGGCGCCCCTGTGATAAACTCTCACAATTGAAAACTGATGATAAAACTACTGGCAGATATCCGCGACAATGTATGCGAATAGTTACTTTTGCCGATCTCGGCTCAGAAGTGGTCAGATGTCTATCAGACTAACGCAGATGGATCAATTGCAATAGTCAAGAACAGAGGGACAGAATTGACCAATGGCCATCGCTGGATTAACGGTGCGATCCTTTGAGGAGACCCAAGCACCCTCCAAAGGACCCATCTTATCTATGATAGAGATCGGTCTCAAATCAAACAAGAGAGATCTGCCCTTATCTGAAAAAAACAAACACGAATGCAGCACTTTTGGATTTACAGGTAAATAACAGAAATACAATGTTGAAACATAAGAGTGATTTACATGTGGACATATATATGGAAAATGCGAAGTCATATTTCTAGGGCGGGAGTATATTTTGCCTCCACATTCTCTCGAGCCTAATTTTCAAATCGAATTTATACCTTGTATGCATTTTTAAAGAAAGGTTCCGTTATATCGAAGATTACTACTTTGCGGCTTTTCCTCACACGGATAACTTTGGACTGGTGACAATCACATCACACGATTCTTCACATAAGTTTACAATCGTGTGATGTGATTTGGTACGCCACAGTTTATCACGTGTTAGTGAAAAAGCCACGCACAAGTATAATCTTTCGATATGGGCGTCTCGCGAGAAAATAGGCGCTATTTTGCTCCCTTTCAATATGAAATGCTTTTATTTCAGGATGCCAGCAATGGTAAGATTAGCCATGATTATGTATAGGGTGTTAACGGTGTTCTAATCTCCGAGCTACTGAATTGTTTTGTTGGAAAGTTGGGCAATATACAAAATTAAAAATTAGCAAAAAAATTATTTTTTAGCAAAGCACTTTTTTCTACATTATCTTGACTTCAGTCCTAGATAAATTTTGGCCGAACTTTTATTTAAAGTTATTAAAATCAAAGTCAGTAGCTGCACCGTGCGGTTGGAAATGGAAATGACCATAATTGCAAACAAAAATTACAATACCTCATATAATAACACTAAATGATATCTTACTTATTCGTATTAGTGGTTCAAAATTAACCTAAAATGCTCTCCCTTCTCCTAGCCTTTCCCATTTTATTTTCCCCATCTTCAAATCCGCTTTACAAATTTTTTTTGATAATGCAGCATGTGCACATCTACATAGATCCTCCAGAAATGAAGGAGAGCAACTTTTTTGGAAAATTTAAAATTCTTTGCGTTATTTTAGGAGAAAAACATGATGCTTTTACAAAACGCGAAAGCTTTACGCGAGCGCACTCGAAAGAATGCAAACTGATCTTTTAGAATCTGAAAGATCGCGCATCTTACTTACAGAAAGTCAACTACAGTCAATGAAGCAACTTTATCATCATGAAAAAGAATGAGCTTTTTAAGGACCGATAATTGGGGTCCAAATAAAATGTATATAGAGAATGTATAGAACCAATTGGGTAATTTCTTTGGATAATTCTCGCTTTATGACCTATAAAACCTGGATTTTTGAAGTCTCTGATTCGCAAATATCTACAGATTCAAATTGCAATTAACAAGAAATATTTACATTTTTTGGCTAACGCATCGTGGAACAATTTTTAGGCAAAACATAATTCATATCCCTTATTAATGGCGACATTTGTTCCAGAATGATCAGATAGAGTCAATGAGTTGATAACAGTTAAATTATTCTTATTTTTTTCCGATCTAACATTCGGTAACTTGTAATCACCGCGTCTGTCGGTCGAATTAATTGAGTCAATCAAAAATTATTTTACATACGGTTTCAAAACAAACCGGGTATGACCAGTGAACCGGAATGTTGGATCGACGAAAAACCAAAAAATTGTGTAGTCCAAAAGGTTCCCCTGTCTCGCTTATATGTTCTGTGGAGTGTATGCATCAAAAAATTTTTGACACATATGTTTTACGCCAGCATGAAGGCTAGTTCTACAAACTGGTCTAATCTGATAATATCCTGAAGCCTTGTTTTGGCTAATATTTATTCGAGATCATGTTAAATTAAGGAAATCCACCTACCCTTAATAATGTAACGAATGGAAATTGTTTGGCAAAAAAATATTTGTTTAAGGACCATATACTAAAATTAACTTGCCCTTACGTTCAAAGTTTGACGTCAGAGACCGGTAGGACCTGTTTGATTGGTCAATAAACAAGTGTCAATGCGTATTGCCCAATGAAATTCACGCGACTTCTTTCGGTCTCTACGTCAAGTTGAACGTAACGGGCAAGTTATAATTTTAATATGATATCCGCCCTAAAGCGGATGGAGGCCAGGATTGAAAATGTGCTCAATCTTGTCCTTTTTAGCCACACTGACACATCACTTATGGACAGTTGGAGAAACATTAAGGATCGGGTTTGTACCCTTTTCGGAGGACACATTCGATGCAACTGCCATTTTTTTTTCTGCAATAAACTTAATTGTGCAACTTTTTATAAAAAAAATATTTTATTACAATATCCCGAAAGGGACTTATAACCGGATGATAAACACTGTATTAATTATTTATAACCTTACAAAACTGAGCACTAGGTACCGTAAACATTAATTCGAATACTTATTCCTGCATCTACTGTACATATTGGATTTTCAAGTTGAAACTAATTTCCGACTGCCGTAGTTGTCAATTTTGGTTTTCTCAATAAATTTACGAAAATTCCGACTTTTGTCATTATTCACCCGACGCGTGTTCAAAATGTTCGGTTATACTTTCTTATATTTTTTTTGACATTGGTAAATTTTTCTTAACATTTTTGACAAAATCAAATTTTTTACGAATTTCTTTCTTTGATTATTATATGAGGTCAACCTACGGGGGCCTATATCGGAGATTATTATGGATGGTAAAAACGTAAGTTTTGATGCCAAACATTTGGTATCCGTAACAGAATGTGATCTTGCTTATTTGTGTTTGCCCGGCTACATTTTTGTGCCAAAAATACATGGATTTTTCAAAAAAGCGCAAATTTTTTTACCCCTTTTCATCGAAACAAAAATAGAAGTATATCCGATGAAGCAATTTTAAGGCACAGTGCGTCAGAGTAAAAGCAAAGTACATAACTATTTAATAATTTGCCCCAGCAATTTTCATCAACTTTTAAAAATATTTGTTGTCTTTAATTGATGTGATTCGTTGCCAGTCGATAACCAATAATAAATTTATTGTGAAACAATACAGTTTTATGAAATTTATGTAAAAATTCATGAATAATTTACTGTTTCATATTTGTATAGATTTTTGGATTCATTTTCTTACAGCACGCGAAACTGAGGATTTTTTGTCTCAGAAACAATTTAAATGCTTAAGGAGTGGGGGACGATACTTGACACTAGGGCAAATTTTTAAAATTTTCTACCCGCTCGGAGATGCGCAGTCTTATTTGAAAGTTCTAAATTGCACAATAACAAGTAAAATGGTGAGAAAATAAATCAGGAGTTAGGCTTTTCGTTACTTTTAGAGACGCCTACTTAAATAAACCATTCTGAGCGTCAGGTAGGTTATCAAGAGCGCTGAATAATAGTACTGGCAACTTCCTTAAGAGTTGTACTACGTATTTGGAAGAAAAATTAATTATTTCTGAAGACAGGCTTCTCAGAAACTTTGCTTGAAAATGTGTAAAAAAGAGCCCAATTATCGTCCCCCACATCCTTAAGTTTATTTCGTGGGCACTGTAAAGTGTTTCAGGATCTGAACAAAATAAACTCCAAAATGACCGTCCGAAAAATGCATTTTTCATAAAAACATGTTATTTCTTCTAAATACTTCGTAAATGAGCTCACTGGTACGACTTTCCGGATTTATAATACAGGTTCTGTATACAGATTCTGTATGATTAAAAAAGACAATAAATTCATTGAAAAGAAATTAAAATTTTCTTCAAAATTGGAAAAAAATTTCTTGAGAAATTTTTGATTTCCCAGTTTTTATCAAAATTTTATTTTTTGCAAACTCATTTCATCCTAATAACTAATGTGGCATTAGTTATGCCAATTGCACCCGAACTATAATAAGAGAGTTAATGTTAAAATGGGGAAGTAAGTTTGGCAGAAAAAAAAAAAAAAAATTTGGTACAAGCTGCGCAATCTATAATTTTTACGGGAGATATTTTCTAATTTTCAACAAAATTTTTATCGAATTTATTGTTTTTTGTCTACTGTAAACATGTTTGGTCGATTTTTTTAACTGCATTTTTTTGTTATGAAAAAGTGCATAGGCGGAAATCAGCAGTACAAGTTAAATACGGATTTTGAAATTATAGCTTTTTTAACATATTTTTATTTTTGCATTGAAAGCAGTTGGTTTATAAAACCATTTATAATGGTTTTAATTTAAATGGTATTCAAAATTTGTATTTTTTATTGCACACTCATTCTCTTTAAATTGGTTGGATTTTCACGCCTACGCATTTGTATAGCAAAATATAGTAGAAAAACAGTCGATCAAAAATGTTTAATCGATGATAGGTATTGACAGTTTTTCATGTCACTAATTTATCAATTAAAATTTTGCATTCAAATACGTTGTTAATTTAGTTCTAATCATCCTGTCTATAGCTCAGTTGGCAGAGCGGGAGACTGTAGAGGCTAGCAGTTATCTCTAGGTCACTGGTTCGAATCCGGTTGGACAGATACTTTTTTTTTTGTATTTGTAAAGTGGTTTTACAGGGGGGTGCGGCGCGGCGTATAGTTATACGCGTATAGTTAGATTCCACGCAAAAACCTACGCATTTGAAAAATAAATTTATTCGTTCTTGGCGTGCGGCGTATAGTTATAGTCAAAAGATAGGACTTTTTTTCAAACGTTCCTAGGCAAAAGATAGGCGTTTTAAACCAGATTTTCAGACCAAGATTCTCCGGTCGGCGCGACAATGAAAAATACACTTTTTTAAAAACATGTTCAGATTGACCAATGAAGTGGCGGTATTTCAAGGAGTTTAAAAACATGTTTTCAAGTCTCGCAGACAATGTCGGCTAGCTTGAAAATGGGCCAATAGTTATTCAGATAAAAATATTTAGTTTTTCTGGTTTTTAGTGAGAGTGATTTACTGTGAGCATATTTTTTTTCATTGTTTTCTTGACATTTTAACAATTTTCGGATAAATCTTTTTCGAATTCATGTTTATTTAAAATTAACTTTATTTCATTTTTTTCAATAAAATTAAATTTATTTTGTAACAAAAAATTGACTTTAAAACCACCAAAAATTCTTACTCTGACCATATTTTAACGCAATTTTAAACTCTAGATATTGTCGAAATTGACCAATCAGAGCACATTTTCCCAAAAGTACGCGTATAGTTAGAAAGTACGCGTATAGTTAGAATTACGCGTATAGTTAGGGTTTTTTGGCAAACTTTCTAACTATACGCCGCACGGTGTTCAACTTAGACACGAGCTCCTCAAGGCTATTTTTTTATGTTAGATTTAGCTGAAAATTTGAGAGCACGCCTAGAATTAGAAAAAAGTGCGATAGATCGAATAAAAA
>SCLH01001693.1:33289-53508 GCA_004367855.1 Oikopleura vanhoeffeni
TTTTTATTCGATCTATCGCACTTTTTTCTAATTCTAGGCGTGCTCTCAAATTTTCAGCTAAATCTAACATAAAAAAATAGCCTTGAGGAGCTCGTGTCTAAGTTGAACACCGTGCGCCGCACCCCCTGTATCAGACAAATATTTTTATTAAATGCATGTTAACATACAATGCACCTTTACTGCAACACCTTTAAATTGAAAGAAAACAGCATTTAATGTATGTTTGATTTTTAGATGTCATTGAGCGGATTGCCACGACCATCGTTGATAAATGTCCAATCACCGTCGGCAAGGGTTTTTAATGATAGCATAAATGCAACCACAGACAATGATTCGGATAATACTCCAAAGCGGAATGATACAAGGTAAAAACATCACTAACTACATTGTATTTTAATGCCAAGAAAAAATACTAAAATTTTAGGGTGTGGTTTGATACGACAAAAATTTCGCGTTTTTTTCGAAAAAACAAATTTTTATACCAGAAACTTTTGGAAAATTATTTTTTGGCGATAGTATTTTTAGCATATTTTTTTTTATAAAATTCCATAAGATAAATCGAAGATAATCCTTGTGCCTGCTTTCTCACTCATGCGTCATAACTGTGACGTCAGCAAAGATCACACGCTTGTCAACTGATTTGAAGAATCGTGTGATTTTATTGGTCACAGTCATCACGTGTGAGTAAAAAAGCAGGCCGAAGTATAATCTTCGATATCGAAGATAATACTACTTGTGCGTTATTCTCAACTTGTTTACGAGATTCTCGCTTATTAAGATGGGAGTAAAATAAGAGAATCTCGAAAACAAGTTGAGAATAACGCACAAGTATTATCTTCGATATAGCGAGATTTGCGTAGGTTAACCTCAGATGCTCACGCCGCCCGCACAAAAATGTGGCCGCTCTATCAAACCCAGATTATTATATTTTTGAACAAAAATTTCGTGGGGGGTTTTATACAACCAAAAATTTAATCGAGAAAAATTTGCGCTATTTTTTTTTCGAACACACAAAATGCAGAAATTTTTTTCCTAAAATTTTTGTTGTACTTGTTGTTGGATGGAAAAAAATAGCATGAATAAATTCAACAAAATTTTTTTTTATGCCATTTTAAAGATAAAACAAATTTTATTTTCATCAATCGATTTTTGGCCAAAATCGACCTAGTAGGCTTAAATTATCGTCTGGTTGCAAAATAATTTTTTTACACGTTAATATTATATGAAAAATTAATCTTTATTTGCAAAAATTCACATTATTCATCAACAATGGACTTTTTCCAGTCGATTTTTTTGCTGGCATTTTTTACGGAGCGATTTTAAAGGTGGACACGTTTTCAACCGACATGTTCAAGTGCCCAAAAACTCAATAAAATATGTATATTATATGCACTACGGAGTAAAAAAAACCCAAAATTTGTCATCAAACAATTGATAAATTCATCATTTTTTACTTTGGTATTTTGTTATTTTATGCTTTTATTTTATTCTTTAGTCTCGGTGCAACTTCTAAGCGATTCGTTGCCCTAATGACTGCTGCACAAGATCAGACCATTGAATTGAATCAAGCAGCTAGAAAATTACAAGCGCCAAAAAGAAGAATTTATGATGTTACAAACGTTCTCGAAGGTAAATATAAATTTAGTTTGAAAAATCTGCGGTATCTTTAGCATCGAAAAAACTTTTCGCGTTTTTATGTACTCTGAAATTAAAAAAACGATGTGAAATTGAACTCAAATTTATAAAAAAGATTAATATATCGTAGGAGGGAAAATTTCGGTTATTTTAATCAAAAACTTATATTAACGAGTCATATTTCAATTTCGAAAAAAATTTAATTTTAGAAACAAAATCTAAAAAATCGTGTATTGAATTTGAGAACCAAAAATAAAATTTGTTGAAAATGGGTCAAATTTTCCTTGCGGTTTCTCGATTTATCGGGGGTCAACCGCTCTGACGATTTTTCAGTAACTTTCAAAAGAGAGCCTTAAAAATTAAGATTTCGAAAAAATCAAATATGACATCACCCGGGGTCATATTACACATTCTTAGTATCTTTATAAAACAAAATATTTCAATGTTGATTATATTAGGAATTGGATTAGTAACAAAAAAAACTAAAAATCATTTCCAATGGGTTGGTGGAGACGTTGATCCCGACAACCAAATCGAGCCAGACGAAGTAGAGTTAAATCGTCTTCGTGAGCGTGAAAAAGAGCTCACGTCTGCAATCGACCAACAAGAAACACAACTTCGCTACTTAACAGATCACAATGATAAACTTGGTTATGTCACTTGCAAGGATCTGAGGAGTATTTTTCGAAATCATCTGGTTTTGTGCATAAAAGCACCGCCAGACACTAAATTACAAGTACCAGAACCAACAGAAGGCTTTCAAATGTTACTTAAGTCTACGAGGGGTCCGATTGATTGCTATTTATGTCCAGAAACAGAAGAAAATGAGTCGGAAAATGAAACAACTCACAACTACCAAGCATCTAGGAATGGTTTCACATTTTTGAAATAAAATCTATATATTATTTGACCACTATTTTCGGAAACGGTTTGGCAGCGGTATCTTTCGCATTGTTTTTTAAAATTTTTGACTCATTCCTTAACCCATGTACACAGACAGTGCCGATTGTCTAACAATTGTTTAAGTTTTTTTCACAATTCCATCTTTTGGTTCGAGAATGAGAGCTATTTCTTTAAGTCGAAAATCTAAAAACTTGAAAAATAAAATCAGTCTTTTAAACTGAAAGATATTTTTTGTAATTTTAAAGATTTATTTGTATAGAGAATTATAATATCATTTATAAGTGTAAGTGATGAAAATATTTGATGGTCTAATCAAAAATTATTAAAAGAAAATATTTTTTTCATTTGTCAATTTATTTGATTTTTTCTGTAAAAACGGAGTGAAACTTTGACCAAAAAATATGAATCTATAAATTGAAAATTCGTGGCATGTGGAGAGAATAAAATATGATTTTTGAAATTATTAAGTGTGGATCGGTCTGAGAACAGGGTTGTTTTGAAATGCTGAGTACATGGGTCAAAAACGCAAATAAAAAAATTCAAAAAAAAAATTCTACGAAATTTTATGCCCAATTGTAAGTTTGGGGAGCCGAAGGCTCCACAAACTTACAATTGGAGATAAATTGTAGATTTCCGGTCAACTTGACATCTGATTGGTCCATAAGCGATGCTCAAACTTTTCTTCATTTTAATTGTAGATTTTGGAAAAGCGCGTCCCTGATTGGTGCTAATAATGACGCATTTAGTAGTAGGTTAACACTAGAGCAAGAATTTAATAGAGAAAACCACATGGCTCAAATTTTCTCTCACTTGGTTATGCCTGGAGAAATAAGTAAAGAAGGCCATATTTTCCAACTTTTTGTCAGAAAGCTCCAGAGGCAGAAATTGATAAAGTTTTATCTACGTGAGTTATCTTTTGACTTTTGGGCCGTGGCTCAATATGCGTGGGTGGCTCAAAGCTACAATTGACTTTTAATTGCAAACTTGAAAATGGCACAATTGTAGAAATGAGACAAGAAATCTACAATTTAATATGAAATTTGAGATTAAAAAAAAAACCGATGCAAAAGATACCTTCACCTAAAGTGTTAATATGGGAAAATTAAAAACCAAAATAGGGATACCGATAATAATGACTCGAATGATTCCTCTGATCACAAATTTTTACCCTTTTCACCACTCTCAGAACAAGGACCGTGTTTTTATTATCTCAAGTTCTTTCAACTTTTCAAAAACCAATTTATTTTTATCTTTTTGACAATTTGGTAAAAACAAGTCACGGTGATATGACTTTAAACTGGCAACTCGGACGGACAGCCTAAATGTTCACCAATTTAACTTTAAACGGACAGCCTAGCAGGGGAAAATTTCGCCAATGACTTTAAAAGTTTTTTCTATCCGTTTAAAGCCATTACTGTACAAATTTTAAGTGCAAATCGAAAACTTACAAAACCGTACTGAAGTAAAAACCTAAAAATGTTTTTTTTCTTTTTATTGACAAACTCGAAAATGTTATTTGTAAAGCCTCCAAATGGTCGGTGAGATCAGAACTGGTACTTACGATCATTTTGAAATTTTGGGCCATAATTTTACTTCTCAAGCTACGTGACATTGCCTATCTTTTTTTACTCGTAATTAATTATGGTTTTCGAGAAACTGATAATTTCCGGTAAAAAGGAAATAAAAAAACGGCTCTGTACTGGTACATAGCTAGAAAAGTTCATTATAAAAACTTCATAAATACCTTATGTTAAATAAGTTATGTACCAATTCCGTATCGGCTTTTGGAGGCTTTAAAAAAAGAAACATTTTTTAATTTTTTTTAATAAAAGAAAATTATTTTTCAAATTTCTACTTTAGTATGGTTTCATCACTTTTCAATTTTTTCTTAATGCAATTGTAATACATTTGTAAGGTTATAATCGAATAAAATTTTTGATGAAACTTATCAAAGTGTCCAAAATTTATTCTCAAGTTCACCAGATTTTAAAAACACGATGAAAGATTACTTATTCACATTAGATCAAAATGAAGGAATAGCTGAATTGTTTGATATAAATGAAATGTGAAAATTTTAACGCATTTTTGTACATGTATTTTTCTTATATTGTGTAGGTTAAGCTGCATGGATTTTGGCCTTCAAATTTTTGCCATAAACAAATGCCATATGTAAATGTGCCAGTAATAGAAACCAAAAATGCTCAAAAATATCTGGAAACGACGACATCTTAAAAAGAGCACTGCCTTTCTGACGGGATTTAACGCGAACCACTCGCAAACCAGAAAAAACATTTCAGACCAGACTAAATCCGGCAGTATATTAGCAAAAAAATAATCCAAAACTTGTTTTATCGGCGGGTTGCAAAACGCGAACCACGTCCGAGCCAAAAAAAAGTTTTTTGGTTAATTTTAGACACCAGTAGTTTTGAATTGACTTTGAAGCCGCCAATTGCACTGACCTTTATCTTTCAATATTCCCCCTTCTCTGTACTAAACTAAAACTTTCAAATTTGTCTTTAAACAAATAATTTCAGTAAGATATCATGGAAGAAGACGATATTTTTGGTGTTTACTGGCGACATTTTGATATCGCAAAAACTGATAAATTATACTGGATTTTGGGATCGTTTCACGTGTCTCATTTTGGTAAGAAAATCACCAGAATAATTGACTTCAAATTAATGTGACAATTAACTCGTTGCTCACCTTATAAATGAAGCGACGCTTTAATAAACACTTATGGTTTTTCTCTTTTTGAATAGAATTCAAAACATTGGCTCGATAAACAAATTAAAAAATTGGGGAAAGATCCTATAGCTCGGATTTTCCAGGTCAAACACATTTTCGTATTTTTGAAAATTCCGATCTCGAACGAGCCGCTCAAAATTTGACAATAATTCGCCTACAATTTAAATACAGTTAAGTGCGTTTATCGGGACGCGTCCTGTTACAGTTGGTCCGGGGACCAACTATTTAAGGATGTTCATGCGGGTTCTAGGGCCTAGAATCTAGGCTATGCAAATAGAATACAATTATTTAATAGTTTCATTATTTATTTCGTGTGATTCTCTAGAGCTAAAAGCAGAAATGAGGGACGAAAACATAATAATGTTTTCGAGCAGTTAGTTTCGCGCAACCTAATTAATCTCAGAGAAAGTTGCATAACTGTCACAGTCCTATCAATATTAAAAGTACTGTCCAGCGAAAAGTACTCTCTAGAGTCTAGACTGTTTTATGAAAATATGCCTTGATATGATACATCTGTTACATACGTATCGTACTATTGCGTCTTTTTATGCTTAAAAAAAACTTTATGTGAGACAGTACTTTCTATATTAAAAGAACGCGTCCTGATAAACGCACTACACTGTAGTAATTTATGAAAAAACATGATGGTAATACCATCATGGTATAATTCAAGTTTTAAAACAAAACCCAAGATTATTTTAATAATTTATTCAATTTTTTAATTATAAAAAATTTGAAGCAGACTTAATTTTTTTATAAATCTTACAAATTAATTTTTAGGATTGTTATTGTTCAGTTTGAAAAGAGAAAACCTTCAAATTTTTATGTTTCTTTCACTTGGTATTATGATGTTTTTTGCTGAAAAAATAAACGAATATCTCGCTGCTCAGAAATGGCTATCGACTCAAAATTATTTCGATTCATCCGGAATGTTTTTCACCTGTGCAGTTGCGATTCCAGTAAAGGGTCAAAATATTATTGCTGGGTTGTCTACTAGACACTTAAGGGCCTTAAGTTTGTAAAATATTGGACCATTGCAAACAATTTAAAAAATAATTCGATGCAGATATTTTCATTTTGACTGTAGGTTTGTTTTATCGGCGTTTCAGATAAAAAAGGACAAAAATTATCTTAATAAAGGATTAAATTTGGTTTAATTTATTCCGAAACTCGATTACGTATCAATTGTTTCGCGAACATTTTTATGTCTCAAAAACAAGCACAGTCCCTACCCCCTCGAAATGCAAAAAAAATCCAAAAAAAGAAGACATTTCAAGGGGGCAAAGGGGATTATGCGCATTTCAAGGGGGCATGCCTTTTTTCTAGAGAAAAATTGTTTTTTTCTTGATATTTTTATGTTTTTTCGATTCTTTGAACAATTCTACACAAAATACGAATTGTGGTTTGCTGAATTTCTAGTTTCAAAGACTTAAAAATTAAAATTTTCTAGAAATTTTAAAATTTAATAATACGAATAGATGGTTAGAAAACAATTCGAATCGTGCAGACCAGTTTCTAGAAAACTGCATTTTTTGAATTTCATCTTCAAGTTTCCATTTTTCTAATGCTTGAATTTGAGTTGCAATCATCAATATGTTTTCATAATTTAGTACTGTAATTTTGACAGCGTCACAAATCGCAATATAAACTTCTTGCTCAAAAGTGCTAGTGATATGACTTATTCTTATTCGCCGTAAAGCCTCTATGGGAAGGTTTCTGGAGTATCAATAATTCTAGCAATTACTTGTCTCTGTATTTGTGTACCGAATTTTTCAGAAAAATAAGTAGCCAAATAAGACTGCGTTTTTTTTCGACCGCTGTCTATATCAAAATCATATATTTCTTTTTTTTTGTGCTAATGTCAAACTATTACGCTTTGAGTATTTTCTCGTCATTTTTGTTTATAAATTTTTATACAAAAGCAGACCTTATATATGCAGTATTTTTGAGTCTCATACTGACAATTATCAAATAAACCCTTTGCGCGCCAAAAAAACGATCGGAAATATCATCTTGCCAGGTGATGATCGATAGAGATAATCAAAGAAAATTTTTGTACGTAAAAAGTAGATTGCGTACTGTGCAAAATTAAATTATGCATTTTAAGGGGTGAAAGTCTTTTTCAGAAAAAACAGGCATTTCGAGGGGTTGAAGGGGATTATTTGCATTTCGAGGGGGTAGGGACTGCAGATCATTATATACTGTCGTATTTGTCTAAGCGGACGTGCGACTATTTTGAATCGCGTCGCCGCGGGGGTAAATTATGTCGGAATTTGCTGAAATTTGACACACATGGTAAATGGACCCTGTTCAACCGAAATTCTTACCACTTTTTTTCCGAGGTCCACTTCTGGTTTTATCATGTTCGGTTCCTTTTTTGGTCATTTTAGACGCCAGGGAGTTAAAATTTTGAAATGTCATAAACCAACTTTTCGCTCCAAAATTACTAAAGAACACGATGGGACTACTCNTTTTGATGCTTAAAAAAAACTTTATTGTGAGACAGTACTTTCTATATTAAAAGCAACGCGTCCTGATAAACGCACTACACTGTAGTAATTTATGAAAAGAAAACATGATTAATACATCATTGGTATATTCAAGTTTTAAAACAAACCCAGATTATTTTAATAATTTATTTCAATTTTTAATTATTTAAAAATTTGAAGCGACTTAATTTTTTTAAATCTTACAAATTAATTTTTAGGATTGTTATTGTTCAGTTTTGAAAAGAGAAAACTTCAAATTTTATGTTTCTTTCACTTGGTATTATGATGTTTTTTGCTGAAAATAAACGAATATCTCGCTGCTCAGAAATGGCTATCGACTCAATTATTTCGATTCTCCGCGGAATGTTTTTCACCTGTGCAGTTGGCGATTTCCAGTAAAAGGTCAAATATTATTGCTGGGTGTCTACTAGACACTTAAGGGCCTTAAGTTTGTAAAATATTGGACCATTTGCAAACAATTTAAAAAAATAATTCGATGCAGATATTTTCATTTGACTGGGGTTGTTTTATCGGCGTTTCAGATAAAAAGGGACAAAATTATCTTAATAAAGGTTTTAAATTGGTTTAATTTATTCCGAAATCGATTACGTATCAATTGTTTCGCGAACATTTTATGTCTCAAAAACGAAGCACAGTCCCTACCCCCTCGAAATGCCAAAAAAAATCCAAAAAAGAAGACATTTCAAGGGGGCAAGGGATTATGCGCATTTCAGGGGGCATGCCTTTTTTCTAGAGAAAAATTGTTTTTTTCTTGATATTTTTATGTTTTTCGATTCTTTGAACAATTCTACACAAAATACGAATTGTGGTTTGCTGAATTTCTCTAGTTCAAAAGACTTAAAATTAAAATTTTCTAGAAATTTTAAAATTTAATATACGAATAGATGGTTAGAAAACAATTCGAATCGTGGCAGACCAGTTTCTAGAAAACTGCATTTTTGAATTTCATCTTCAAGTTTCCATTTTTCTAATGCTTGAATTTGGTTGCAATCATCCAATATGTTTTCTAATTCAGTACTGTAATTTTGACAAGCGTCACAAAATCGCAATATAAACTTCTGCTCAAATGCTAGTGATATGACTTATTCTTATTCGCCGTAAAGCCTCTATGGGAAGGTTTTTGGAGTATCAATAATTCTAGACAATTACTTGTCTCTTTATTGTGTACCGAATTTTTCAGAAAAATAAGTAGCCAAATAAGACTGCGTTTTTTTCGACCGCCTGTCTTTATCAAAATCATATATTTCTTTTTTTTGGTGCTAATGTCAAACTATTACGCTTTGAGTATTTTTCTCGTCATTTTTTTTATAAATTTTATACAAAAGCAGACCTTAATATGCAGTATTTTTGAGTCTCATACTGACCAATTATCAAATAAACCCTTTGCGCGCCAAAAAAACGATCGGAAAATATCATCTTGCCAGGTGATGATCGATAGAGTAATCAAAGAAAATTTTTTGTACGTAAAAGTAGATTGGCGTACTGTGCAAAATTAAATTATGCATTTTAAGGGGTGAAAGTCTTTTCTAAAAAACAGGCATTTTTCGAGGGTTGAAGGGGTATTTTGCATTTCAGGGGTAGGACTGCAGATCATTATATACTGTGTATTTTGTCTAAGCGGAACGTGCGACTATTTTGAATCGCGTCGCGCCGGCGGGTTAAATTATGTCGGAATTTGCTGAAATTTGACACACATGGTAAATGGACCCTGTTCAACCGAAATTCTTACCACTTTTTTTCCGAGTCCACTTCTGGTTTATCATGTTCGGTTCCTTTTTGGTCATTTTAGACGCCAGGGAGTTAAAATTTTGAAATGTTTCATAAACATACTTTTCGCTCCAAATTACTAAAGAACACGATGGGACACTCAAAATTCCGGTTTGATTTTTGCTCGACCTAATTCCAAACGCGTAACACCTACACACATTGATTTGAAAAGATAGAAATATCAAAGATGAAAATTTGTTGAAAATGATTTGAAAAATGAAAAAACGATTTTTGACCACCTTA
This sequence comes from Oikopleura vanhoeffeni, assembly GCA_004367855.1. NCBI lineage: Eukaryota > Metazoa > Chordata > Appendicularia > Copelata > Oikopleuridae > Oikopleura > Oikopleura vanhoeffeni. The sequence continues at coordinate 43,096 of SCLH01001693.1, forward strand.
ACAGCCCACCGAGTGCTTGGAGTCAAGAATTTTTTTTGACCAAAATTTCCTTTTTATCAAGTGCTCAATTTCTCGGGAGGCCTAATATACAGATTCCGAGTTTTTATTGTATAACTCCCCGAAATTTGTTCTTATCAAGTCAAATTTTAACAGGTATATGCGGCTTGTTCATGCTTGCTTATAATTTGAGCTCTCTAGCTCCATTTTTTCGATTTTTTTAGACCAAATTTGTCTTGTGCGTCTAGCGGACGTTTTGAAAATTTCACAATTTTCAAAAACGTCCGCTTAGACAAATACGACAGTAATATATTACTGTGAACTCTGTCTAAGCGAACAAAATTGCCAAAAACCTGCGCATTTTTTGTGAAAATTCGAAAACGTCTCTGTATAAGCGGAAAAATGGGATTTTCGGAAGATTTCGAAAAATTGTACACAAAATTGTATATACTTTTATGGTTCTCACTCTCTACCGCTGCGAAAACCATTTATTCAAACGCAATATTTGCACATAATAAATGACCTAAATTTGGGGCATTTTCCAAATGCTCACTCAAATTTCAAAAATAAATTATGAAATTTATACTGCATTTTACACCCACAACCCCCCTTATATGATCAGAATTACAATTTAATCTATTTTGACCCTTGTTACAGTTATAATTAATTTGATTATCATGGTATTCATCTGGATCAGAAATTCCGCAAATACACTGGTTTTACTTAAACGCCGACAATTAAAAGAAAAATTCAAAGCCGAAAAATCTGAAGGAGCAAAAAAGACTGAATAGGGTCACCCCTCGAATAAAACCACTTTGTAATAAAATTCTGTGTTAGCCTTATAGCCAAATTGATCAGGAATGTACCTAGCTAAAATAAAAATTATTTCTAGACAAAAAAACACACCCATTTAGATTTTTACCGAAACTTTGAGAATTGGCGCCAAAAACCACTCGAAAATTAAGGACAAAAATCTAATTCTGAACTTTTTATTGAGCAATCTTTTCTCGCATTTAGCATCTTTCAATTTAGTTTTTTCATTCTTTCGTCGCCTAAAAAGGAGCAAGATGAAGCCTTCAAATATTTTAGGAGTGATTTTTTCTATTATAGAGACCTACATTTTCATTGGGATTTTCTATGCATGGCCAGATATTAACAAACTATTGAAGGTAAGTGTTCAAAAATCATGAAATGATTATATATTATAACTTACTTCAAAAAAATATTTCCGAAGTTTTTAACGCTAAAAGCGACAAACTTTTTCGAAAATTTTTCTTAAAATCCAGAAGTCGAAAACAATATCGACCACATTTTTTAAATTCTGGATCAGCTTTAAGGGGGTAGCAGCGATGTGGCAGACTGGCGGTCAATTTAACTACGAAAATAATTAGTTGGTTTATTTTTTGAGCTTGTTATCGTTAGCTGAACCACAATAAATGTGTATCAGCTCATTAAAAATCATTTTTTATCTATTTTAGAAAGATTTGAGTTCGAACTTTTATTTTAATTCGTAAAATTTTCAAAAAATTTCATAAATTATTTAAAATTTCACGCATTTTTCACCCAAATTTTTTTTTGTTTTTTTTTCTAAATCTGTGAATAAAAACAAAAAAAATAGCCACTTTAACTTTTTCATGCATGTTTACATATTTTCTGAATGCTGTTTAAAAAATCATAACATGTTCATTTGTCATTTTTTGTCGACTTTTTTAGAAATGTTATGAAAAATTTAGGAATCAAGTCCAAATTTTTTAGAATGCCTTTTGAAATTCTCCTTGAAAAATCATGCCGAATCACTTGTGTTATTGTCTTGTATCTATTTGATTTTCCGTATTTCAACCGATGGAACGGTCAATCGAATATCGTTTTTGAAACTACTGATGAAATTTACAACACTTGCTGTGACACCGGTTTGTGCCATTTGGCACGCAATTTATGAAAAATTATTTTTTCCGAAAAATCTATATAATTGCGGGTGTAATAGGCTACTTTATTTTAAAATCAGGATATTTTTTCATATTTAAACTCAATTGAAGGTCATTTTTTTCCTAAAAAGCTGTTTTTCTCTATTTTTCATGGAAAAAAACTTTCATATTATAGAAATTTTTTCATGTGGATAATGATTCTCCCACTTATTAGTGATTACACCGAAAAATGTCTTAGTTATAAATATCGCTTAAAAAAATCCCACATCGGGTCAAGTTTAGAAATGGATTGTAATGAAAGTGGTTTTTGATATTTTTACAGATACTTAAGGGGGGTATGCGACTCTGATTTGACAATGTCTAGGTGAAATATACTGAAAACTCACAGTTCATGAGAAAAAACCGAAAATGCTAATTTGTAGATCTATCCTAATCTTCGCGAAAAAATACATCACCAAATTATTTTTGACCATTACACCATAGGTACAGTATCGTAACAAGGTGACATTTTCCAAACTGCAAAATCGATCTCCTCCCAGACGGTAAATCAAATGAGCTCAAATTTTCACAGATCACGTAACGGTAGTATGTCAATCTTTTAAGGCGAGGCTTTATCGATCCGCGACTGAAAATTCTAGAACGCCAAACAACCGGACGATTTTTCACAATTCAGACTTCAAAAAATCTATCTCCTCCGAAGATATATTTGCAAATAGCTCAAATTTTTATCAAGTATTCTCCAGAACATTTTTAAGAGATTAAGTCAGAGCTTTTTTGCAATTTCCAGCTAAAACTCGAAATATGATTTTTTTGGTCATTTTCCAGAAATTTCCGAAATAAAAAGTGCTTCGTTTTTCGGAAAGTTAGGCTCAAAAGAAAGCAGTAAACACTGATGAAAAGTTGGCTTACGTCAAGTCGATATTTGAAGTCGTGAGTGGTAAAATTTGAGCAAACGTTATTTTTTAACTTCCATCTTTAAAATACTTAGAAAAAAATGCGAAATTTTTTTTTGATGATTGGTTCTTATCACCCCGTATCAATTTCAAGCATGTTATGCCTCTAGGCCTTTATTTAATCAGAGTCCGGATACCCCTTTAAGTATGTTGAGAAATTAAAAATATAAACGTTTGCAAGAATGAACACTTTTATTGAAGAAAAATATAAAATAAAAATTTTCACATTTTTTTTTCTTTCAAGAATCATTCCGAAAAAATGTACCAATCTGCCACATCGCTGCCTAACCCTTAAGGGGGTTGTATAGGCTGGAAAGGCTTTTTCGAAGGCTCATAACTTTTTATTCCTTCATAACAATCTTATAAAACCTTAGGAATAGTAGTTCGTAATCTCTGGAAACATTTCACTTCGACTTTTCTTCATAGCATGTTCGACCAATCGGTAAAATTGGGTAACCGCGAGCAAATTTTTTTTTGAAAGTCTTAATTTTTCTTTTTCCTTAATTCAAAACAAACGTCATTTTTCGTAATGTAACAAGCCCAAGGGAGTCAGCAAGATGTTGTAAGGAATTTCCGAATGTGGCTGTATAATCGACAAAAAAGTGCGCGAAATCGAAAATTTGAAATTTGAAAGTGAGAATTAGACAATTTAAAAGCCACCAAAAGATTCCTTGGGTACGATTTGCTGGAAACGATATTAGCAACTATGCGTCTGATTTTTGACAGAAACGGGTGCTAGAGATCAAAAATAATTTGATGAAAAAGTTTAATTTTTTCTTAAAATCCGCTGTGATCATAATCAGACCATAGTTGCTTGATATCGTTTCCAGCAAACCGTACCCAAGGAATCTTTGGTGGCATTTGAATTGTCTGATTCATCCCTTTCATATTCAAAATTTCGATTTCGCGCACTTTTTGTCGATTTACAGCACATTCGGAAATTCCTTACAACATCTTGCTCAACTACCCCTTGGGCTGTTGTTCATTTCCGAAAATGGACGTTGTTTGAAATAAGGCGAAAAAAAATAGGACTTTCAAAAAAAATTGATCTCGCGGTTACTCATTATACCGTCGGTCGAACAAGCTATTGAAAAAAGTCAGAAGTAAATGTCTTCCAGAGATTACGAACTACTATTCCTAAGATTTTTATAAGATGGTTATGAAGGAATTAAAAGTTATGAGCTTTCGAAAAGCCTTTCCAGCCTAAACACCCCCTTTAAGGCCTTAATAATACTATGTGGTATTTCGTTTCTCCGCTTCATGAAATTAACCTTGATAAAATAGCATACAAAACGATATGCAGATTTCATTTAGAGATAATAAATTGAGAACATTAATCTTGCTTCCACAAACAAGTTTCTGTTGTTTTGAAAGGGCAGCTATATTTCGTGATTTGAAAACAGGCCGAATCCAATGAGAATACTGTCTCTTGTCAAAATGCATTATAATATGGTTGGTATCTGTCAATAATGCCTATCGTTCCCTGAGTTGAAGATAGAATACTTTCGATAGCATTTTATTGACACAGAGCAGACCGAAACGTGAGCAGAACCCAAGGTCCGATTTGGCTTTATTATAATTCATCCGGAGCTTAAATGAGCAAAACAACTGTTTTTTGGCCTTTTATTTGAGGCCTGGGGAAAATACTACTCCTCCCTGAGATTTGACGCAGAAACTTAAACTGGTATGATACGATCCTTAAGGATACGGGCAGGAGCCCCAAGGTCTACACATTTGCATTTTTGTATCTGCGTTTTTTTCGGAAACAGGCGATTGCAAATTATCGAAATTCCCAAATTTCGGACAAATCGTGATTAAAAATTTCTAATCGCGATAAAAATACTTCTTTTTTGACAAATGAAAATAAAAAAGAATCTGATCAACTTTTTTTGTACCGTTTTCAGAAAAAAATTATTTTTTAAAAATGAATCTGGAAAATTTCATGTCCGAGTCTCTAAATGCGACCAGTACTCCCTGTAAAATTACTAAATGGATTTGTGTATTGAGTTTTCTAATCATTTTAGTCCAAGACTTTCATGATTTGAAGAGGTTTTTTTGGTTTTTGCAAAAATCTGTATTTAGAACAAGCGTTAAAGTTTCTTACTGTCCTATTAAAATCAGAGTAACTGTAATCAAATAAATTTCAAAATCAAATGTTACATAAGCTCCAAAATTAATAAATGGGAATTATCCAAAGCGTACATATAACTGTGGTCGTCAGCAGCTGTAATTTTTGGCGTGAGTCGTGAGAGGCACTCCGTTAAGGGATGGTGGGCGCACCGATAATTGGGCTATTTTTTACACATTTCAAGTTGAAGTTCTGAACGTGGCTCGAGAAATTTAACTAATATTTTTTTCCAAATACGTAGTACAACGTCTTGAGGACAGTTGTCAGTACTATTCAAGTCATCTGTACTTCATATTGACGCTCAGAAAAATGGTTTTGTTAGTAGGCTCCCCTAAAAGCACTAAGAAGTAGCCTACTCTTCATTTCATCTCTATCACTTTTATTGATATTTGCAATTTAGAATAGATATAAAACTCATCACCAAATGGTATCCTTTTGTTCAAAAATTTGCTTTTAGGTGGTCAAAAAGTTATTTGAAAGCCTCGCGCAAAGCCTACTCCTCCTTAAAAATATTAGATTTTTTTCAATTTTGTTTCTTCGAAATTCACCGCAAGGCTGAATTAAGGTTCAAAATGGTAGCCTTGTTTTTCGATTTTCTTTCCGAGACAGTCTCAGGAACGACTTGTGAATTTCTAGTTTTTTGCTGAAATTCTGATCAATAAATTTTTAAAACTTACTTATTTGAAAAGAATTCCAGGAAAAAAATCCTGGGGTTTAAAAACTCAGTTGACAAATTCTCTCAAATAGGGGCAGTCAAAAAGTTATCTGAGAGAATCTCAATTATCGTTCACCCCTAATTTTAACCTTTAATTTCAATCCCCGAAAAAACGACTTTTCTTTTGAAAAATCTGCAAAAGCCAAAAAAATCCTTATACGTGAAAAAACTTGAGCAGAAATTCTCTACAAATAGGTGTATCAAAAAGTTATTTTATACCTTCTTTATTCGTCGTCGCATTCCTTAAGGGTGGTGTAGTGATTTTTTGGGATTTCAGAGGCTTCGTACGGTTTAGAAAATAGCGACTGGACATGTTTTGAAACATACATTAGGAAGATCTATCTTTGTCTTCGCGATTTCATTTAGACAGTTTAGTACCACTCCCACCAACCATCTGGTTAACCGCGGTTAAACCGAGCTCCCTCAGGCTTTTTCAAAGAACAAGCGACCTAGAGCTTATAGGAACAGTTTTGAGATTTGGTGAGAATCCGGAAAATTGTCTGATTTGTGCTGATAGGAAGCTGTTTTTTTTCGATTTTGTTCTCAGGGAGTCAGGCAGATCTGGTTGAATGTGCCGAAAAGGTGTTTTTTCGAACGTTTGTGATTAAAGGCTTTTTCTGTGGAAAATGCAAGAAACGTCATTTTCGGAATCGTCGGACATCGTATAGGAAGGACTTTTGCGAATTTCGACCTGATTTGGGCTGTAAATCGGACAAAAAAAGTGGCCGCGAAATCGGACAATTTTGAATATAAAAGTATAATTAGAAAATTTAAATGCCATCAAAAGTTCCTGGTACGATTTGCTGGAGCGATATTTAGAACTATGTCTGCTTTGAACTGAACGGTGCTAAGATCAAAAAAATAATTTTGATGGAAAAGCTAATTTTCTCTAGAATCAGCTGTGTTTAAATCAGATCCATAAGTTGCTAATATGGTTTTCAGCAAACCGTACCCAAGGAATCTTTTGGTGGCATTTAAATTTTTCTAATTCTCACTTTTCATATTCCACAATTGTACGCTTTCGCGCATTTTTGTCGATTTTTACAGCCAATGCAGGTCGAAATTCGAAAAAATATTTTTCCCATTACGTATGATTCACCACCCTGGGCTTGTTACATTCCGAAATGACTTTTCTATTGATTTCCACAGAAAAAGCTTTTTAATCAAAAACGTTCACCACCATAGAAAAACACGCCTTTTTCGGGCACATTCAACCAAGATTGCTAGGGATCCTGAGACAAAATTCGAAAAAAAAAGCTTCCCATACACTAAATTCAGACAATTTCCGGATTCTCACCAATTCTCAAACTTTCCGATAAAAACACTAGGTCCTTGTTTTATCGAAAAGGCTGAGGGACTCGTGTGTCCTACGCGGCTTGACCAAAGTGGTTGGTGGGAGTGGTATAAACTGTCTAACGGGAATCGCGAGATCAAAGATAGATCTACCTAATTAATTTTTCAAAAGCTGTCCAGTCTGCATTTGTCTAACCGTACGAAGCCATCGGAAATCCCAAAATCACTAACACCTACCCTAAGGGTATCCCTGCTCCTAATTTGACATATTCTCGAATAATATCTTAGCCAAAACAGACCTTCAGGATATATTCAGATAAGCCAGTTTGTAGAACTAGCCTTTCATCTTGCCGTTAAAACATGTGTCAAAACTTTTTGCATGACCCATCCTTCACAACATAAACGGCACAAGAGCCACCTTAAGCCAAAACGGAAAAATGCTATCTCCTTCCCAGGTTTTTATTTTGAAATAAACCCAAGATTTAACATAACCTGTATAATTACGTATTTGAAACTTCTGGAGGGCGCTTTTGTCGATAAGTGCTTATTCTTCGTGAATTATTGTAAAAAACCTACGCAATAACTGCTTTCTCATATCAGGGTTGTAGAAAATCTTTAATCCCAATGTGTGATTGAAAAAAAATCCGCCTCATTTTAAAATTCCAACGATTTTAGGGCTGACATTCAGCGATTAATCATCAGTCCGGAACTGCATCATTCGATGCAATTGTTTTGTTATATTTTAAATGTGACTGAAGAGAGAGAGCTGTTTCGCGGCTTTTTGTTTAAAGGGATCGTATATCGATTACGAGGATCTCGCACATATCTGTCACTTATTTAGCAACATTTTTATATAATTTGGCGTTCGAAACGACTCATCGATTGAGTTCTTAGATAGATAAACTGAGACAACTATTTTGACGAAAAATAACATTAAAAAGACAATTGGTTGCAACTCAGACCAATTTTTTTCAATTTTTAAACAAAAAACTGATATTAAACCAATTACAGTAATCTCTAGAAAAAAATCAAAAAATGGTCCGATTCGGACCATTTATTTTTATTTTATTATTCACATAACTTATTTGTCCTCAGTTTGAGCTTCACTAAGAAATTGAGTCGTTTTTCAAAAGCGCCGATTATATAAAAATTTTTACTTAAAAAGTGGCTCAATAGTTGCGAGGAGGCCCCGTAAACGATATAATTTTTAAAAGAATTAAATAAAACTTAACAAAAATTCGAAGTATTTTTAGGCTACAAAGTCAAATTATAACTTTTTACATTTTGGTAAACTTTGCAATATTTATTGGAAGTTTTGAAGTCAGTGAAAGTAGGACTTTAATCTGAGCGCACTTCTCGATTCAATGCCGACAAAAAATTACTTTCAGTCTGATGAAAGTGATAAATTCTAGAGTTTTACCGCAATGTTTATCAAAAACTCCTTCCCTAGCATTTGTTTGGATTTCATTATCTTCCTTATTAAAAAATACAAATAAAAACCAGGGAGGTGATGGTGTTAACAATACACTATTAGGAACAATAGTTATTGGTTGCAAATCGGCGGGGGGTTTTCAGGCACTCCAGAAGATTTTGACAAATTTTGGAAAAAAATATTTCTTAAAATCTTTAAGGTTTAACAAGGTTCTTTGTCTTGTGGTGAATAGAAAGGTCCTTGGATAAAACCAGAGATGAGATAGGATTTTGAAGTTATGCGAAGGTGATGTGTTTTAAACGATACTTCAAAAAGTGTTAGGCCCAAGAAATACTTTTTTGGCATGTGATTTTTTGAATCAAGGGAAATCTTACAATCTTTGTATGTTTGAAAGTTAATTTAAGTTAATTTTTTTTTTGGTGTTCCGTTGTATTTTTTATGGTCTTCAAAATTTAAATACCCAATCAAAATTAGTATGTTAAAATTTTACTCAAACATGGAATGAAGGCATTGTTCAGTGCAAGTTGTGTTCTCCCAGAAAATACTCAAAATCCACCAAACGATTTGGCACCGATTTTACCGGACTTGCTAAACACCATCGAGAACAACTTTTACCTCGAAGACACCACGGTTACTCCCAACCTCCCAGTTTTCTCCGGAAAAAATAAAAAATTTTTTTCACAAAACAAAAAACTTACGAAAATTTTGTCGACGCCAAAACGTTCATTCCCGGCGAACTCATATCGTCAACATCCATTCCTGTGCGAAATTTTATCGTCAAAATCTATCGAAATAGACCATCAGAGGGAAATTTATGAAAAGCAACAGAACGTTTCATTTCATAATGATAAGACTGGAAGAATATTTTGATGAGGCAGCTCGGAATGAAGACATTTTTTCATCAAATGGATAACTTGACTATGAGGAAGAGGATTCGAAATGGTTATACGGGATGAGAGTACAAAAAAAAATATTAGCGTGGGTTGCGACCAAGATCCCAGAATAGAAAGATTTTGCGGTGATTTACGTCCCCTTTGCCTTGTTTGCGTATATTTGCCTAACCCCTTCTTTAAATTGTCGTTCCTCTCATTTTGGAAGTGCTTATTGGACCAAAATAACTTACAAGATTTCAAAGATTAAAAATGCGGTACGATCTTTATTCGTCCATCTTGTTAGAGAATTTTTTGTGGTCAATTGGTGAAAAAAACAATTTTTGATCAAATTTTTTGGGATTTAACAGGGTATAAGTCGATAACGTAGGTCAATCTCAAATAACCTGGTAATGTGAACCTTTTTCGAGTTATTTTTCCGAAAACTTTTTGAGAATTATACAATTTTTGATTATAAGTTTATGAAGAAAAATTGAAAAATGCTCCCGATTCGAACCCAGTTTGTTTAAATTTAATTTTTATTACTAAAATTTCAAAAAAAATGAACGTCAATATATTAATTGTTATTATTTGGAATCAGCGTTAGAACTTGAGTCAGAAACTTTGTCAAATTTTTTGAAGCTGATTGAATAATATATTAGTAAAGACTTCATTTATATTTACGTATTGCGATTTATTACCATTCTCAGATTATAAGCGAGAGAATTTAACATTGAAACTTAAACAAATCTACAGTAAAAGTTGCTAAAAATTTGGACTAAAATTTTTTTACTCTAATATTATTGCATGTTTCATATCCCCTATTCACACTTTTGTAAATATCCCGGCCCTACTTACTTAAAAACACACTACGTTTCCTATCAGGGCCAGGATAATTACAAAAGTGTGAAAGGGATATAGCGTGTTATATGGCATTTTCAAAATTTTGAGTCACTAAGCTAAGGTTCGGGATAGTTAATAGTGCCAGAATAATTCGAAGAAACATTTCGATAAAAAGATATGCTTTAGTACAAAAGATTTAAAAAAAATTTCTGGGAAAAGACTGTGAAAACCCTAAAATGTCGAAAATTCCTCTCTCTG
>SCLH01001693.1:63320-85306 GCA_004367855.1 Oikopleura vanhoeffeni
GATATACTATTAGGACATATAAGATATGAAATAGAAGCGTCAATATGAAAAGACCGTCCAAAGCTTAACATTCCTGGTTATTGAAAAGGACTCATCAGATTGCAGTTCTGAATAGCTCAAAATGACGAACGTAGTTCCGAAACATATCAACCAAGAAAATAAAACGTTCAGAATTTTTGGTATCAAAATATTTTAATAAAAAACTTTAATATCGGAACTCCAAACAGAGATTGCACTAAACACAACAGATATCAGCCGACAATGGTCGTTCGGTTTCGGAGTATTGTTTCTTGTTTACCTTTTCTCCAAATATATATATATATATGACTTCTATTGTCTTCACTCTCTATTGCACTCCAAATACGCCAACAACTCATCGATTCACTATGAAAGTAAACTTCGGTTCGAAGAAGGATTTAGTGTAAAAATTAAGAAACTAAATTTTTGAGGTAGAATAGGCTGTATGCGCAAAAATTGATGCAATAATTTCAATTTTAGTGTTTGTGAAAAATTCTGTATAAAATCGATTATTCCAAAGCTACATGTTACATGTAGAGTTTGTCTCTTATTATCTTTTATTTTCGCCCTTTTCGGTTATTGCGACTCCCGCTAAGCACGCTCGCTGATTGGCCAGCGACAAGATAATTTTTTTTAACATCGTTCCGCATAGAGAGGAAGGTATAAGAGAATAAGGGACATACAGTATGTCACATACTGGAAGAACATAAAAAGTTGTAAAAACGGTTAGCTACAAACTTTATATTTTTTCTACCGGTAGGTGTCCCGCGCACGACGTTTGTATTATATAAGTGGGGTATTATATAAGTGGGGTATACAGTATACCGTATACTGGCAGTCTGACCGTACATATTATATTAAAAGATAGCCTAGTTAAAAAAATAACTAAACTGTATAATTTATAATGAATTGAATTAATTAAATAATCTTTATTTTTCATGATGAATTAAACAGTCAACGTTTTCAACTCTCCAAAAGTCAATGGGATTCATTATCATTAAACTGAGCGAGACGTATGAGTTGCCTCATATTTTCACTGGAATGGCTCTTTTATCTTTATTTTTACTTTTGAAAACACTTATTCTTCATCCATTTGGAGATGTACCAGAAACTGCAAATGGAGTTTCAGCATTTCGATATTCTGTGGTTGGAAAAATGTTTTGTACCAATACCATTATCAAGAATGAGGTGCTATATCCCTTTATCACCTTTTAGTTAGAATGCGTAGCCACAACGTTAAAATCACACGTTAAAAGGAGTAGTGGCTACGCATTCTAACCAAAAGGTGATAAAGGGATATTTTATAATTGAACGATTTTTATAAACCTGAGTATAATTTTTATTAAAAAACTTTGAACATCAGTTTACCGCGGTTATTTTTGAGAACCGACTTTTCTCTGATAGAGCTGAATATTTTTTTTGAAAAATTATAGTGCAGTAAAATTTTGAGTTGGAATTAAAATTTTTGTATCCTTAGAAATTTGTAAAATTTTCGATTTGTTTTTGGAAAAGTAGAACAGGAAATTTTGAGTGGGAATAACAGTTTTCGAATTCGTAAAGTTTGAGAAAATTATTTTTTTCGAAAACTAGTAGTGAAGGCAATTCTGTTTTAGTTGGAAATAAAAATTTGGAATTCGTAAAATTTTTACAAAAATTTCGAAAAATAGTACAGAAATTTTGAGAATTACGATTTTGAAAAAATTATGAATTTTTTTGGCTATGTTTTGAAATATTAAGAATAAACAATAAAAAATTACCACTTTGACTTTTTTCATATCTGTCCACATATTTTCTGAATGCGCGTTTAAAAATGATTTACAGTTAATCTTTTTTGCTCATTTTTATTAAAAAATTTGAAAATTATTTTTTTGTGATTTTCACAAAAATAGTCCTCATTTTTTGACAACTATTGGTCAGAGAGTAAAATGAACTTATTTTAGTCACCAAGCGAAGAAGCCAAAAGAGTAGCTGATAATGAAGCTAATGAAATTACATTTTTGCAATCTATTTTATCCGTTGATTATTTTATGAGCACATTTTGGTACATTATTTTATGCGTAAGAATCAGCTCATTCTTTGGATGGTTCTCGAAATGGATTGAAATGCTTGGTTTTGATGCAGTACATGAATACCAATTGATTATGTTTAACAGCATGTTTTTCTACTTTTCAATCGTTTTTGCAGCAATTCCGGGATTATTAGTTGATGTTTTTGATAAGAAGAGGTTGAAGTAGTTGATTAGGGATATTGATCTCTACCCCATATATATCCCTTTAACACCTTTTGGTTAATCTGAGAGGTGTGGGCTGAAAAGCGGCCTCATGAGTGGCTAGGAGGGGTCTTAGGAGTGTTAGGATTGGCTCCCTCAGCCCGCAACTCTCAGATTAACCAAAAGGTGTTAAAGGGATGTATAATATACGGTGGAGAAGCCTGATTCACATATTGTTAAATTGAGAGGAATGACTCAGTCTGCTAATTCGCTGAATTTATATGATAAAGCGAACGAAAGTTAACCCCAGCCGATCATCTCCAAGCATTTAGCATTATTTGAATCGGGCTTGCCGAGCGCACACGTGGTGGAGATTCATGTCTAGCATGTAACATGCTGCATGTTCATCATTTAAATCGACCTAGACAGCCCGAGTTGTTTTAAAAATTATTATTTTTTTCAGTAGAAATACTGAATGGATTGTTCTGAAACTTCTTGGGGGGGGGGGAAATGATATACCAAATCGAAAAAAATATATCAAAAAATAAAAAATTTTGGTCGTCACGTGATCAAAATATACCGATTTTTCGTATTTTCAGTATTTAATAATTTAAAAACGAATGCCGAATTTGAAGTTTCGGGTTCAACGCTACTAATTAGTAAAATTGACATAATTTTTGTAGTAAGATTTTGAGTGATTTTCGGTTGAATAAGGATTCATCTCAAAATATTCTGAAAAACAATGTATGATGGAGTGAATTTTAATCTAAGCACAAAATACTACAGTATTTTTCAACCTTTGAAAGTTCCTCAACATAAATAGTGGCCGACAAATTGGGGTTGCTTTATCTATGACAATTTCTTCCATTGCTGCTGCATTATTCTCTTTCTTAGCGGCTGAGCCTAATTTTGGAGCAAATTCGGCATCAATATTTTTCGCTGTTTTAGCCAGAACGTTTACTTATGGCACTTATGCAGTATTTGTGGAAACTGGTAAGAATTGTTTTAATTCATTTATTATAACTTCGAAAATTTTAAATAGCTCGTTTTTCCTGAACGTTCAGAGTCATTTCATTGTACGTCGTTAGGGTGGCCACTGACCATTAGCTAAGCCTAAATCGGAAAAATTCGAGGAAACTACCTTCAAAGTCACACATTTCCGAAAACTTATTTCTTTATCTTTAAACTTCGCAAAACTTACGACGGTCGTGGATTTTGCAATAAACAGTCAAAATAAACTTCACTGCAAGTCCGCTTGATAATCTTGAGTGGCCAAAGATTTGCCAAAAAATTCTGAAGTTTGAACAAATTTTAAGAAATCGAACTTTTTTTAATTTTAATATAATCCGATTTAATTCTGCCGACCGGGTCGGAAAATTTTGAGCCCGAAATTTCGGCCCGACCTCCTGATTATGTCGATCCCTCATCCGTCGTATTATTATTAGTAGCACATTGAAAGTAAATAAAATGGACGTACTTTCGAATGCGTCAGCTGGACCGTTAATGGCCACAACCGAGTTAAAAATCAAAATATATGTCTATCAACAAACTTTCAATTTTTTTTATTTTTAAAAACGAGCGTGCAGCACGCTGCGTGCTTTCTGTGCGCAAATTGATTTAAATAAAAAGTTTGGATTACCCAGTAGACCAATTTGGGTACAGGACGCACAAGCGTGCTGATTGTACCAAAATGGGTACACTAGACACTGAGTCGATTGAAAGTTTACTTTTTGATGATTGCGGCAATCAGATTGCCTTACATTTCATTTATTTTGTAAGTTATTTAAAGTCCGATATTTCGCCATTTTCGGCATCATCAGGACTACGTACAAAGTTTTAACAGAATATAAATATTTAAAATAATTCTACCTGAATATATTCAAAGAACACTGATGTTTTTTCATTAAAATAATAAAACATCCTTATATCTATTCTAGAAAGTTAATAATTGTAAAATAAGGCACCAAACCAACAAAGGGCCTTATTTCTTGATGAAAGCGACAGCTTTATGGGAAACTTGTTCATTTAAAGGTGCTGGCTTAAAAAAGTTATAGCCAACGCTTTCAATAAGCGTTCTATCATAATAATTGGACAAGTTATTTTCCATAATACTGAAACATTCAGGCTAAAAATATTTTGTATCACAATGGTATCTCGCCAAATTTTCTCTAGGGCATCAAGATACGCTGGACAAAAATAAATGTGTTTGGTATTGCAGATTTTGAAGAACGTTGGAGAATGTTCAGCAATACGTTAATTAATGGTCGTTGACTTCTCCCATATAACAATTTTGCAAAAACATTTAAATTTATAAACGGTTTCCTGCCACCTTCTAGCTTTGGAGTTGCAGGTTTAGTTTTTGGAGTTATGAGTTGACTGAGTTTTATATTTCGCCAACAGAAATTTAATATTAAAATTCGGAGTTATAGACATTATTATTTTTTCTCGATTTTTTGACATCTGTTTGATGTGAAAGGTATTGAAATTGAAAAATTTCTGTTTGGGTTATTTTTTATTTCTGCATTCCAATCTATAACCTTTTTTGGAACAAAATATTTTTTGTTGATTCAATTCAATTTTTTCGGATATCATTCCCGTGGATAACCATTATTTATAAATGTTTTTTTTTCTAAATTTTAAGGGGTTAAATTTGAGATCTTCCGGATTTGAACATGTATCGTTGGCCCTATAAATCGAGCCAACTAGGGTTGAAATTTTATAATTTGATTGGGGTTTCACTTTTTCGAAAATAAGTTACTTCATTTGACGCTGTAGCTTTTCGGTAATTTTGATTTCATACTGGATTGTTTTTTCAAAAAATATACATGTATCTAAAACAAAAGATTGTTCGTTTATGGGGTTCATGATGTGAATTTTAAACCCCTTGTGTAAATTATTAATTTTTTTCTAAAATTATTTTTTCCGTATTTTTTATAACTAAGAATATTCATCAACAATCTTATAGGCTAAATATTCCTTTTATTTTTTAAATGAAAAACATCCTTATATCTATTCTTGAAAAGTTTGAATTAATTGTAAAAATAAGCACCAAAAAAAACTCAAAACATTATTTTTTAAATATATTTAATAATTTATATTTTATATTCTGTTTAAATTTTGTACTTGTAGTCCTGATGATGCCGAAAATGGCGAAATATTGACTTTAAATAAATTACAAATTTATTTGTGATTTTAATTATTTTGACAATCTCAAAAAAAACGAATTATTTTCATTTAATTCAGCTTTCCGTTATAATTTATTCATTTATTTTAGCTTTTCCAGCAAAGCATTTTGGTCGGATTCTGGGTCTAACTTCTGTATTCTCTGGACTGATAACCCTTGTGAATAGCTCAATCTTTACATGGGTACTTTCGCCAGAAGGGCTTGCTGGAGATTTTGGGCCAGTTGAGTACAGTTTGGCGATTGCTTCTCTCTTATCATTATTTCAACCAATTCAAATGATCGCGAAAATCAGCTTGAAACGATTTGTAGGTTATGAAAGTATTTCAAGTGATGCACTCTAATCGGGGACTGCATTTTCATTTGTGTGCAAATACAGATTATTTATTATACTTCGTTTGTAAATTCTAATAAATTATTAACTTCACACTTATTTTGTAGTTCATCTCAGCAGGTGACTATAATTGGCATCATAAAGAGGGTAACTCAGGCTCAATAAACAATTTTTCTTTATTTTATTATACGGTATAATTTATACGTAACATCATATGCAGATAGGTTATATTTTCAAAAATGGCCAGGAAAGCACTTTTTGAGGATGTCAAAAATATATCGTATAAAAAATTAGTTAAAATTTTTCGATTTTTGTAAAATCAAAACACCATTTCTGGACAACAAAAGAATGGTTTATAGAAAACTCAGCTAGGTGATCTGACCGGATTCTTGACCTGCACATTTATGTGGGTTTTTAATGTGTTACTTTGAATCAAACGAGGCGATAAATTTTGATTCGGACCCTATTAATCCTACGGAGTGGGCGTCGATAATTACGCTGTTTTTGAATTTTCCAAGTGCATTTTCTGAAAAACCTAGAACAAGAAAGTCATCCAATTATTTTTAAATGAATAGCATAAGTCTTCAGGATGTCGGCAGTACTACTCAAATTAACCTACGCTCAGAAAATGATATTTAGTAAGTCTCCCAAAAATCACTAAAAAGCTTACTCCTTATTAATTTCACATGAGATTGTTTTGTTATTGAGCATGTCGCCGTATTATACGAATACTAAAACCCTTTTTCACTACGAGCCATTTTTTAAATTCATGCTCCTAGTGGTAAATAAAATAAACAACTGTGACTAAAACTTCTTCAATAAACAAAAGACTTAGGACAATAGAAAAATTTACGTAGGTTAAAATTTTTTCCTAATTTTAAAATTCTTAATAAATTATATAATAATCGGAAAAATCTATGATAAGTTGGAGTGAGCTATGTTTACTATTAAAACATTCTACAAGGCTCACTTTGACAAATCTAGATTATTCTTAGCTAAGCAAAACTCTAAACCCTTAAATAACACAAAATGCTTACGACTTATTTTGTGTACACAGCGGGGTTTAGACAAACAACCCGTGTACGATTTGAAAATTTATTTTTTGACATCATTGTCATCGTATGACATTTTAAAGTGTACATAAATATGTACTTTGCCTAGGCCTGTATAAAAAATAATCGTTTTCACACTAAAAAAGTGGAATTATAAAAATCAAGCTTATAATCTGAACAAATGTTAAAACTGTTTAAATGTACTTTTCTGTTTAAACAAAAATCTTTAATAAAAGTTTTATTATATCGTAAAGTTGGCAAAACAGCCAATTTGGTAGGCTCACTAAAAAGCCTACAGTAGGCTGCCTACTCTTCCTTCACTTTTCCTGCAAATATTTTAATTCATGCTTCAAATGAATAAAAAAGCCTAGCTCTAAGGGCCAGTTTCTTTTGAAAATTTGTCTTGGGCCTTTTAAAAATGCTTGTGGATTTCAGATTTTTTAGAAAATTTTGAAAATATTTTTGAGAAAAAAGAGTGAAAATTGAATTTAAACCTTTTTTGTGCAGTATTGAAAGTTGCAATTCACATTATGTGCTTCTCTGAAATTTTAGATCGAAATTGGTTCATTTGATTTTAACTCCCTTTAATTTTTCTTTCATTTTTTGGAACATAAAATAAATCTTAAAATCATGGTGGCAAAATCCTTAAAATCAAATTTATTTTTATTTTTTCAAGTTCAAATCTCATTTGAATTTTTTCATGTCCCCGATTTAGGTCCACAACATTGCTTTATCTCAAGAACTACAAAAGATAGAGAAAAATAATATTAGCCAAAAGATAGAGAATTGCAAAAAATGCGATAATTTTGAATAAAAATGTGATCAGAAAAAGTTAACTTATTAAACAGAGGGCTCGCAAGTCACATTGGCCAGATATGGCCAGCGCTGAGTATGTGGGTTAAGGGGGTTCTATAGGCAGCCTATATCTCAATCAGTGACAAATTGATATCTTTTCCAGTTTTGCCGTGATAAGTAGTGCCTTCAGATAGGCTTTTGGGTGTGTGGCAAAGTTCTCGTTTCTGGGTGTGAGGAGGTTAACATTCAGTGTTTATAAATTGATCCAAAATGAATAGAAACTTTATCCCAACTTTAACAATTTTTTTTGTTCAAATTTTCATTTCAAATTGTTTAAACATTGTTATGTGAAAAATTTAGTTTGGTGAATTATCATTATGCATAATTCACGAAATAAGCAGTTTACTTTTACACTTGGACTAGTCGGAATTGTGTATGAATCAAAATTTTCTTCTGTGTAATTAATTGATATTATACAAAATTGTACAAAATAATCACTCAGTACACTACATACAGTATTATGGTGGGCATAATTACAAATGGACCCTATAGATCAATAAATAAATGAAACGGGAACAATGACGTAGAATAAGAATATGAAAATTACATTCTTAAATTTTATGTACATTTAATGTAAATTTTAAGGTGTACTGAGTGGTTATTTTGTATAATATTAATTAAACAGATTTTTTCGTCGATTTCTTGTTATTGTGATAATTTCGAAAAAAAATATTGCAAATTTTCACCACTTATTTTTAAAGCCGAAAAAAACGTTTGTTACTGCCAAAATAAGCAAAATTCTTTAATAGTAATTAAGAAAATTTAAATATCTGTATTCATTTCCGTTGTTTCGGAACATGATAGATCAATAAATAAATTAATTAATATTCACATCTTATTTACAATAATTTAAATTCTTGCGATAGAGAAATTATATAAGAAAATACAAAAAATGACAGGAATGAGAAAAGCAATTGTGATTGGCGGTGGAATAGCAGGGCAAGCATCAGCCTTGTCTCTGAGTAAGCATGGTTTCAAAGTCCAAGTGTATGAGCAGGTAAAAACTTATTCTTTATAAATAATATAAATGAAAAAAGTAAATTTATTTGTCTTAACCCGTATACTCAGCATTTAGAAACAACCAACAATTAAAAAACATAAACTATATAAAACTGTCTGTAAAAGTTCATTCACCAAAGCCGTTCTGTACAATAGAATGCGAATAAATCATAATAATAATCATAATTAAACTAAGAGAACGGGCGCGTTGAATGACCACTCAGTGCCAATCGGCACTGTTCGAGAAACGGGGTTAAAGGAGTGGGTGACAATAATTAAGCTGCTTTTTAAAAGTTTTCAAATGAAGTTCCTGAGAAATCAGGCACAGAAAAATATTCAAAAATTTTTAATATATATGTAGTACAACTCTTTAGAATGATCGGTACCAATCAAAGCATCATATAATTTAACATACGCTAAGCGTATTACGCTTAGAAAACAATTTTTAGTAGGCGTCTCAAAAAGCCCACTCCTTCTTTGTTTTATTTTACTTTTTCTGTTACTTGAAATTCAGTCGTAATATATCGATTACGGGGGCTCCTGGTCATTTTTTACAAGATTTTAAGCCAAAAATTTTATTTAATTCAGCTTTTGCAAACAGCTTTTCGATATATAAATACAAAACTTCTCTCGGGCCAACTATTCGAATTTATGCTCTAGTGGTCAAAACGGCCAATTTGAGAGCCTATATATTGCTATCTTCAGCCTTTAAAGGTCTCCTATGAATCATAGGGCAAACGCGCAAAAAATAGGTACTCGATAAAAGGGTCTCATGAATCTGACATTTTTTTGTCCTAGGAACATGTTTTTTGACACTGAAAAAATTTGGTACAATTTTTTTGCTCCGGACCACTCGGTGGCCGCTGTTAAAGGGGCCTCAAAAAACGGTGTTAAGACTTTTCAAAATAATAGGCAAATGTGATATCCGATATTTTTTTCATCGATAGTATTTTTTTCGGATTCAAAATAGTAAAATCTGCTTCAGATGACATACTCGACAATTTTGTGCCCAGAAAAATACAACGGGACGTAGCACCGGAAATGGAGTGCCAAAAAAGACACATTAAATCAAATTTCATTCAAATTAGTAATTGAGAATATGCAAAAGATGCGCAATCATCGATTTCTGGAAACCGTATTAGCAACTATAGAGCTCAGATGATCAACAGGTGTGCTAGACGCGATTTAATTATATGGTGTGTAAACAACACCACGGTATTTTGCATTTATAGGAAAAATCAATATAATAAATATAAAACCGGCCATAAGGTACGGCCATAAGGTAAATTTTTCTGAAGATTCATTTTTTTAATTTTCGAAGAAAAAAATTCAAAATTTGCTGGCTGCTGATTGGTCGAAAAATAAAATTGCTCAAAAGTCACTTTTGACCCCGGAAATGAAACCGCAAGGTTCAAATTTGACTGGAAAACAATATTTTTCAAAAATCAAAAAAATGGGTATTTAGGGTACTCAGCAATGACGAAATTATCATTTTTTATACAATTTAAAGTGTTAGCATTTATAAAAAAAGTCAACATTGAAGAATAAATGAACGCACCCATAAGGTCGGAAATTTTCTTGAGATCATTTTTTTATAATTAAAAAAAAAAATCTCAAAAATTTTGCTGGCTGCTGATTGGTCGAAATATAAAATTGCTCAAAGCACTTTTGACCCGGAAATGAAACCGCAAGGGTCAATTTGACTGGAAAACATACTTTTCAAAATTTTTCAAAATAAAAAAAAATGGGTATATAGGGTACTCTACTCAGAATGACGAAAATTATCAATCTCTTTACATACTGCCTGCGGGTAGTTAGCCACTCAAAAACCCCCTACAGAATCAGCCAAAAATGTTTGTTTTAATTTGTCAACTAATTACACTGCCTTAATTTATTTTAAATTTTGGTATTTCACAAAATTTCCTAAAATTTACCTGGATTTAAAAAAAATGGATAGTATGCTTTATTTTATCACCCCAAATAGAACATAATTCAATTTTTTTATTTACAAATAATTTTTTCTGGTCTAATTTCGTGTAATTTTTTTTTGGAAAAAAGGTGAAAATAAATCTCCTTATACAGGGGGAGGCAATATCGCCGGAAGCCTAAAAAAGGTTTATCATTTTTCAACAAAATTAAATAAAATACATAAATCCCTCTTTTATCAGCCTTCGGCGGATTTTGGGCTCATTTTTAAACAAATTTAAATTAAATACATAAACCCCCCATTATCGGCCTTCGGCCAATTTTGAGCTCATTTTTTAACAAATTAAAAACATAAACCCCCTTTTTTATCGGCCTTCGGCCGATTTTGGACCCATTTTTTAACAAATTTAAATCAAAAACATAAACCCCTCTTTTATCGGCCTTCGGCCGATTTTGGACTCATTTTTTAACAAATCCAAATAAAAAATATAAACCTCCTTTTTATCAGGCTTTGGCCGATTTTGGACCCATTTTTTAACAAATTTAAATTAAAAACATTTTCGTCATTCTGAGTGGAGTACCCTAAATACGCATTTTTTGATTTTTGAAAAATTAGAAAAGTATGTTATCCAGTCAAATTTGACCTTGCGGTTTCATTTCCGGGGTCAAAAGTGACTTTTGAGCAATTTTATTTTTCGACCAATCAGCAGCCAGCAAAATTTTGAATTTTTTTTTCGAAAATTATAAAAAATGAATCTTCAGAAAATTTCCTACCTTATGGCCGCGTTTTATTATTTATTATGTTGATTTTTCCTATAAATGCAAAATACGGTGGTGTTGTTTACACCACCAAATCATGCAATCGCCTCTAGCACGACCTGTGATCATCTGAGCCCTATAGTTGCTTATACGGTTTCCAGAAAGTCGATGATTGCGCATCTTTTGCGTATCTCAAATTCTTAATTGGATAAAATTTGATTTAATGTGTCTTTTTTTGGCACCTTCATTTCCGGTGCTACGTCCGTTGTATTTTTCGGGCAAAAATTATCAGATGTCAATCTGAAGCAGAATTTCTTTTTGAATCCGAAAAAAATACTATCGATGAAAAATATCGATATACATTTGCCTTTATTTTGAAAAGAAAACTTTGACCGCTCGAAACAGCGCCACCAAGTGGTCTGATCAAAAAGTATTTTCGACAAAAATTCTCTCCGTTAAAAACTGTCTTTGGTCCTAACTTTTCAGATTCCTAGGACTCTTTTGTCGGGTAGCTGATTTTTTGCGCGTTTGCCCCACCTATGATAGAATTTCAAGTTCCAATATTCCAATCTACGCTTATTATGAGCAATTCAAAAAGGGTTTCAAAAATCATTAAAAATAGATGCACTGGTTCAATTGATATGGGAATTTCATGTCCCCTATTTCATTCTTCGGCACTAGAAAACGTCGTCAAACTCTTAAAGCATTTTTTGGAAATTTTGCTTCACATGCAAGAAAATTGCATAGAACCATAAAACCTTGATTCAGGGACCCTTGGGAAAAATAGTTCGATTCGTAGACCGTTAGTACAATTGCAATAAAACAAGCATTTATCAAAGGTTAAGACTATGAGAAAGTCTCCTTGGGCTCCGTTTTTGCCTCAATTTTCTCCCATTCTCGAAAATTTCACAATTTTTCTCAAAAATGAATATTAAATTTTTAACAATGCAATAACTTTTTGCTAGAGGTGCCTCGGAATTTTAGTTAACAGCAAAAAGTTGGTCAAAACAAGGTCACTGACTGACCGCTACTCATAGATTTGTGTCAATTCTTAACCCTCTGAGGCATAAAGCCATAAAAGTGGCTTTCATTTTTTTGAAAAGCTCGGAAATGACAAAAATAATTGAAATAAAAGTTCAAGGCTTAAATCAGCAATAGAGTTTGCGATTAATTTTTGAAAAATGAAAATAATTTTTTCTTCTGATAAATCGTTCGGAAAATATTTTATTCCACTTTTTTTCTTGATTTTTCGCAAAAAATGTTAAAACACCTGGTAATTAGAGACCGGAAATTGGATGCTATTTCTTAGGAAATCACTTTTTAGGAAATTTAATTCTTAATCTTTTACAGCTAAGTTTTTTGTTCTGAGGTCTCTGATTGACTTTTTATTTTTTCAAGAGTAAATTCTTTCAAAATCATAAATTTTGAAAAATTCAAGCATTTCAAAATAATTCACTTTTCCACAGCGGAAATGAAGTGCTGAACATTTTAATTGTTTTAATTATAATTATATTTAAATTTAAGTCCATCCTTAGTCTCAATGACTTGAGAACAATTAAGTCGCTGACAAAAGTGGCTCTCATGCCTCAGGGGGATATCACTACTCAAATGAGTTAGGGGGTTAAATAAAATTATGACTCATTCTTATCAAATCCAAAGTGCTCAGAAAAAAACTATCTACAAAACTATCTGTAGGTTTGAAACGCTGTGATTTCATAAAGATAAATATCAATACATTTTGTACATTCATGTAAATTTTGATTTTCTTATTTTAAAGCCTCGTGTGACGTTGTGTATTCCCTGTAGCAATTTGATTCAGTTGAACTGAATCAGTTCTTATTCTATTCAAATGATTTTCCTACTCAGCCCTTTTTTGTGTTAAATTTCATTTATTAGATGACTTTTGGCAGTAAGAAAGTTTTTTTTGACGCGCTGATTCAGGTGGCTCATCTCTTAAAATATTCAAAACCATATCATTATTTTTTTTTCTTTTAGTTCAAAGAATTGCTAGACCCGATTGGCGCTGGAATTGGTTTGAATGGGGGTGCGCTATGTTTGACAGCATTAGGATACAGAAATATCTGGGAAAAATGTTCAACTCCAATAAGAGATGTTCAACAAGTTGCACCAAGTGGAGCACAATCAAGTAAATAACACGTGATTAACGCAAAAAGAAAATCAGGCCTTTTATGCACAATTTCTGGTTAACTTTTTTCTCTCTTTTTTTATATGACAAATTTTTAAAAAGTGCGAAAGGTGACATAATTGTTGTGAAAAAGCTACAGTATGTCAGGTCTTTTAGCTTGAGATTACAGGTCTGGCTAGCAAACGACAACGACCAATTAGAAGTGAGATAGACCAAACTCATCACAAGATTATTGACCGCGAGCCAATCATAATGATCATGTGTCAGCTGGAGTTTAAATAGCCAACTAAAATCTAAAATATTGAATATTTATATCACTTATGTCAAAATACTACAGGGAGGCCAAATATCGCCGGCCAAATATCGACGGCCAAAAATCGCCGGCCCAATATCGCCGAAAAAAACCTGGGTAACTTCACGATTTTTAGCTAAAATACTTCCAATGCCAATATCGCCAAATTTTTTGGAAATTTATCCTACAAATTACTTTATGGGCGTCATGAATGACGTTATTTTCTCGATTGAATTACCCAAATCTACTTTTTTCAAATTTTATTTGATTTCGTTTGGTGAAGTATTTAATTCTACACATTTTGGTGATTCAATTCATTCGAACCTATTGTGAAACTCCTCATAAAGTTAAAACAATTTACGACATATCCATTATTATCCCCGGGTAACACTAAAAACTTATTCCCTATTCTTTTAATTATTAACAGACAAATAAGTTTTTAGTGTTACCCGGGGATAATAATGGATATGACGTCATTTCGAGCGCCTACGCGTTTTTTTCATTTTTCAACAGAATAATTTATTTCTGTCCCCATATTCCAATGCGCCGAATTTTCCAATTTGAATTCCGAATTAACTAAAAAACTTTAATCAAAAAGTCTTTTCACGCTAAATTTAAGAAGGATATTTTGAAGATTCCTCTTGTTTTTCGCTCATGTATTTTAATCACAAATGCTCAGCGATTAAAAAAATAGTCCTACTACTCCTTATTTATTTTTAAGCCATGTTCCCTATTCATTTGCTTGAAGGGACAATGATGGAAGATCATTTTGTGTGCTGCAAGAGGGACGAGTTGCTGAAATCACTATATGAAGAAACTATTAGAGCACCAAATGTCTCGATAGACTTCCAAACGTATGCCTCAAAATAGAGATATTGCATTAAAAAAATATTTAGTGCTCTTGCATTTTCTCAAAATAAAAACGAGGCAATTGTGACGTTTGAAAGTGGTCTTGTAGACAAAGCAGATTTGGTCGTTTGCGCTGATGGAATACATTCTAAAGGCCGAGATTATGTGATTTCTGATGAAAAAATTGTAGAACCAAGGCCCACAGGATTTTGTGTTTATTATGGGATTATTCCGAAAGTTGATGATTCTTTGCCATCAAATACTGCTTATGAAATTGATGTTGTGGTGGTTGGCATTTTGCTTATGATTGCCTTTACGACAGGTTAAATCATTTGCCAAAAATTTTAAACAGCGACCAAGTCAGCTGGTATATTATTTTTGAACCAAAGTGTCTCTCAGTAGTGAATGTGGTGTTCACACCGTTTACATTTTGGCTTTTAAAACGACTCATCTGATTGAGTTCTTAGGTCATTTACAATTTAGGTTTGTACGATTTTATATGTTCGGTTTTGTCGAAACCGTGATAAAACCTCAATAATTTATTTATGCACTTGGATCCGACAGTGTAGGACCGACACCGTTCGCATATCTGATCTGATTTTTCAATTTCAAATAACTCAAAATGATGCAAAAATCGAAATCCCTCAGGTGTCCAAAATCCTGCTATGAATTCAGCTTTTTTTAAAATTATGACACCCTATTTTCTCCTGAGAGGCACTTTGGTTTGGAAAAGAATATGCACAAATTATATTTTCTAAAAATTATATTTTTAACTTTGAAAAAGTTACAAAAAACCTAATTGGGTTTTTTGAGGCGCCATCAATTTTGTGCCGAATAAAAATATTGACTGATGTATTTTCTGAATTTAGGGTCATTAAAAAAACTTGAAATTCACCCAGGCTTCCGAAAGGGAAGAGAATATAAATTTTAGGATGGCTTAGACCAAAAATAGGTAACAAAAGGCAAAATTGTATTTAACCGATTTATTTATAGAGAAGCTGTTTTTGCTCTCGCTCACCCTGGTAATGATAATTGGAGATCAGATTCGCGAGCATGGTCATTTCCAGTAAGAGATGGTGAAATGATGAAGGTTTTCAAAGAACACGAACTATTTGACAAACAAAAAATTTTCACTGAAAAGATGATCGGTGACATGTATAGGCTTATTCATTTAGGAATTTATACGCAACCTGATTTGCCAAGATGGAGTTCAGGTGAATTTGATAAACTTTTTAGCAGCAGAAGAATTCTTTATCAGAATGAGTTGCCTCGAGTAAAACGAACAAAAAGAATAGGAGTTTTTCAAATCTTTTTGAAAAGACATCTTGGTTAGAAAATATGTCAATTTTCAAGTCTCATTTGAAATTATTGAAAGGTAATAAAAGATTATTACAATACTCAAAATGATCTGGGGGGTTTTGATAATTCGTCTCAGCTTTTGTGAGGGCTGACACTGTTCACCAAGCGCCAAAAAGCCAATGAGTGACGCGCATTGGTGGATTTTGAATACGATAAGACCTTTTTGAAATCGATAGTCTCAGATTCTTTCATTTTGTGCTCAGTGTGTTCATCGTAGGCGAAAACTAATTTTGAGAAGAAAAAATTTCTTTAAAAGTTCACCACAAGGTCGGCGTGGAGCTTTGAAAGTTCTAAAAAAAAATTGTGCTGTATAAAAAATCTCCGCGTTATTACAATTTGACAAGTTATTAGTATTTTCAGAATCCGTGTAGGTTTCCCTAGGGGCCTTTTTCTCAAATTTACCCCGGTAGTACACCACAACTAAAACCCCTCATCCTTATTTTATGTCTGTCCGGTGTGCGTAGGCGAATCAACCAATCACCAGAATTTTCAAGCCAAATAGATAGTCATGTTAAATTAAAACTCTGCCGCAATATAATGTTTTTCCAGATTAGGGTTGAATTAATAATGGTTAAAATGGTTTATAAATTAATTATTTATAATTTTAAGATTATTAAATCTTGAAGTTCAATGTCAGGAAACAAATAAGAATTATAATTTACTACGGTCGATATTTGTGTCGAATCAAACTTGTTGAATACAATTTAATTCATTATTTTTAGGGCGAATTTCAGTGATCGGCGATGGAGCTCACGCCATTTCTCCGTTTTTGGGACAAGGTGCAAACCAGGCTCTTCAAGATGGGTACTTGTATGGGAAACTTCATTCAGAAATGGATCATCTTGAGGCAAATAAAGGAATGATTTGTACATGGAAACTCAATTACAATAGAATTTTATAACACAAAAGATTGATTAGAAAAAATCGAAAACATTCGCCATAGTATGTGAATTTTATAAGTCAATACTGTGCGAGAATTATATTACATAAATTATGTAATGGATGTTACATAAATTATGTATGTTGATACTCTAGATTTGAATGAATAGTTATGGTGCCTCTTTTCCAATTAAAAAAAACGATTCTCACTAAAGTGCCTCAAAGAAAACTCAAACGGCCATCACAGATTTTGTGAACCCTTGGAAGCATAGAGCCTTTTGGAAGGCTCAAGCCACTTTGAATCATCGAAAAATGGTTCAAAAAGTCCAACTTCTGATAAAATAATTTTTGACATGAAAATGGGATAAAAAGTTGAAATTAACTCGGGTACGACCGCAGTTAACCCTTGTGAGCACAGAGCCACAATTGTTGGCTCCAGCATACCTAAAATCATCGAAAAAAGACAAAAAACTGGATCGAGGAATCTTTTGTTTCAAATAATTATAAAGAATTTAGATTCAGTTTCAAGAAAATAATTGAATTTTTTTTTCGAATGTTTTGTTCCGGCATTACGGGGATTGATTTATCAGGATTTTTAGCCTATGTTTCACTTCCGTAAAATTTTTCGGAACTGGACATACAAATCAAATGTGAGATTAGCCAGTTTTTAGGAAAGTGTTTTGTGCATGCACACCACAGTTGAAAAAAAAAATTTATTGGTATCTAGGGCGCAGACATTTTTCTTAGGAAGTGAAATATCTAAATTTTCAACTAACAAGTTCTCCATGAAAAATTAGTTATTATAAAAGTGAATTTAACCAATCAAACATTGTCCACAGTTGTACTTCATTACCTATTTACTCGAAAATAATATGAAAAAACTGCCATATCTGCTTTTATAGGGAAAAAATAAACATTTTTCATCAAAAATCATGATTTTTCAATCAAAATTTTTGAACTTATTTTCATAATTACTTTTGATTTATGAGATATAAATCAAAGCGGACAAAACTATGACGTAGGCCAGATTCTTGTGCATTGTTTTCAAAGAGATAAAAATTGTAGAGACAAACTGTGACCCGTGTATCACGTGAATGGTACACCTTGCTTTTCTCACTAGTTTTTCTAGAACTCAAAATTAAAAATTCTAGAATATGAAATGTCAGAATGCAAAAATATGACCTTTCAACTTCCTTTATGCAGACAAATTAAAATTCCAACTGCCTTAAGCTTTCTTGTGAACAACCTTCAAAGAAGAGCCACAATTGTGGCTCTGGTGCCTTGGGCGGACTTTTTTTTATATGCTCACAAGGGTTAAAGATGGCCCCGCCGCCCGTTAAGTCCTGCAGCAATTATCCCGCTGATGGATCAAAAACTTTTATTTTGATTATAAATGCATCCAATTGCAGTTCAAAAAAAATCAGCGTTAAATCAAAAAAGTACTAAAAAAACTTTTGAATTTAGAACAATGAAAACTGAGCTAAATTTTTACGGTTTTAAAATTATAACGACATCAACGTTATAAGAAGTAAATAAGACATAGAAAGCTTGTTCAAATAAGTTCCATCTTCATATTTTCTAGATTTCTCAAAATATCTTATTTCTCATTGACGGGGTCACGTGATCGTTTTTCGACTATACCGTAATGGAAAAAAATCTTAAAATTTCCTAATAATAAATTTCCTAATAAAGTTTCCAACTTAGCTTCTCGAGAACGTGTGGATTTTTTTTGCTGTTTAAATTATTATTTCTTACACGATCTTCATGCAGAAGTAAATAATTAATTTTAACATCGCGGAATCCCACTTCCGAAAAGCTTTTGAATATGTCAGGTGGCCACTACCGGATGCACTTTTTGACGACATTCTGCTTTTATCTTTCTAGTGCATTTGTAGGACAGAAAAAATTGCCAGTTTTTTTGTATCGAATCATAATATCGGTTAAACCACAGGGAGAAAACGGAGAATTTTCATCAAAATAAAAATTTTTCAAAATAATTGTAAAAAGTTTTAAATTATTTGTTTTGATTTCGATACTTTCTTTGATTCATCTTTTAGAAATTTTGAGGACATTTAAATTTTGCATCTCAAGCACGTAAAAAATAACTCTGGATAAAACCCGCCAAATTCTCAAAGATTTGAAATTTCGAAAAAAATTAGAGTCAACTTTGATTTAAAATTGTTCAATGAAATTTCGGAGAATATTCACACGACTACATAGAAAAATTGATTATTCTGGAAAGAAATTGAAATTGCATTTTTGTAAAAGCTAATTCGGCATCTGAATGCCAATTTTTATTTTGAGTTCACAATTCATTCCGCAGTATTCGTGGTATAAATAACACATTAACAATACATAGTCTTTACGCACACTGTGAACTCTATATTATTATAATACAAATCTTCTCTTTGTAGTTGGAAAATAAACTACTTTTTTTACCATGTGTCACATAAAGTAAATGTGGGTTTGTGCTAGTACCTTCATCGGTATTTAGACGATTTAAATAGGAACCAGTTTTGTAGTTTCCATTTCTGAATATATAACATAATACATATTTTGGGTGTATTTATAACTACTTTGAGATCCAAAGTGGTAATTAATGTTATGAATTGTATGCAGCTTTTATTGATAAATCGGAAATTAGATTGATCCGCGCGACCCTGAAACCGGTTAATGTGCCAGCAGGCGAAAGTAAACGCTTGTCTTTAAGTGTAGTAGCGGTTGTGCCGGTAGTAGGTGTGGTAGCTGGCAAGAATGTCAAATGCTGGCGTTTTGAGCTGACCCGGAAAATTCTGGGGCGAAAAAATTTTTATAAGTAAAATTTCAAAATATCTTATTTCGATATTAGGATGGAAAAATGATATGTTTTTAACAGATATTTAATTTGTGAAAATTATGCCAGAGTGGTACTTGCTGGGTTAGGATTTTGTAGATTATACAATATTTGCCTTAATATTGTACATATGTAATAATCATCAAATAATTTCATGAAATCGGGAAAACTAACAATTTTTTCCTAAAAAACGCGAATCGCGTTACGCGATGTTTTCATGAATGTTTTTAACTTATCTAAAAATATTTTTTGATTCCCAACAGATATACTCAATCAGTAAAAAAGTATTGAGTAAAACAGAGCACTGCGCCAACCCAAAAAATAAGTCACAAAACAAATTTCATTATTAAATCAAATGAAAGTATTTTACAATATCCGACATCCAACAATGCAAAAATTGGTGATGGTAAGTAAAGGCATGGAGGTAGCCAGAATGGGCGAATCTTACCTTACAAACATAATGAGACACGCTATGAGAGGGGGCACAAAATACGGTCCGGACATTCTACTTCGACAAATGTTAATGGGCACTATGGCACCTAATTTCCTGAAAGAATAGAAAAAACTTCAAAAACCTGTCAAAACTTTAATAAATCTTCAACACAAAAATATTTCAAGTCGTAATTCATTACACAAAAATACAATTAAACTCTGTGGCAAATACTGAGTCTGATTAATTCTCATGTATTTTTTTCTATTTTGGGCACGTCAAGTCTTAAAAAAGTTGAATTTTATTTCGGGAAATTTGGCAGTTTTAACAATTAACGACTTCCACAATGGGTGAGGGTAATAGACAAAACACACGGTTTTTGATGAAAAGTGTTGCCTATTGCCCTCAATCCAGTCAAAGTCTTTCCTGTTCTCATGATTAGTAGTTACTATGGTAATCAGGGGTCGGCACATCTGAAATTTTTTTTGGATCGGATCGGGATCGGATCGATCGCCTTAAATTTTTTTTGGATCGGATCGGTCGCCTCAAATTTNTAATTTTTGGAAAAAAAACAGTACTATTTTGGCCAACCTTATTCCTCGAATATACGGTCACGTGATCATTTTCAGGCTATGGTGTATTGAGAAAAAAGTCTTGGCAAATCTATTAGTCAAAAAAAATTTTCGATTAATTTTAACCCCTCACCACAAAAATATTTTACTCAAAAATCAGGACTCCTGCTGTAGAACTCATGCCAATATCGCGCGCAGGGGCGAGCAGCTTTTTAAAGTCAATTTTAATAAAATTTGAAACCATACGAAAAAGTGCTTTTAGCAAAAAAGTATCAGTTACTATCAGAAAATAATTTTCCTCAAGTCATATTTCGTACTTAATTTGTTGAAAAATTGCAGTC
The DNA here is from genome assembly GCA_004367855.1 of Oikopleura vanhoeffeni. Lineage (NCBI taxonomy): Eukaryota > Metazoa > Chordata > Appendicularia > Copelata > Oikopleuridae > Oikopleura > Oikopleura vanhoeffeni. The sequence continues at coordinate 84,355 of SCLH01001693.1, forward strand.
AGTCTCGTTCGTTGATCAAAATAGAAGGTAAAAGAGATATACCAAATCGAAATAAGGGTTTCCCATTCATTTCTCGCGAAAAACAGAAAAAAGTATTTTTAAAAATTTTGAATAATTTTCGTCATTTTTTTCAAAATTTAAGATATTGATCCCTACTGTAAAACTCATGCCAATATTGCGCACAGGGCCGCACAGCTTTTTAAACAGGATTTTCAAAAAATTTGGAAACTATCGAAAAATGCAGTCCGCGAAAAAAGTATCAGTACTATAAAAAAAAAAAATTTATTAAGTCATATTTCGTACTTGATTTTTTGAAAATATTGCAGTTAGTCAAAGGTCAGCAAGAACCAAAAAAGAAGGTGAGTGGGAGATGTACCAAATCAAAATATGCGTTTCCGATTTAATTCTCGCCAAAAACAGAAAGAATATTTTTCAAAAACTTTGACAAGTTTTCGTCATCCTTTTCTGAAAATTTAAGATATTGATGAGGGTGGCTGCGATTAAAACATTTCTGCGTTGAAGCTATTTTGGGGGAAATCTGAAGAACTGCATAGTATTTTTTCCAGAAAAACATCTTTTAAAAATTTTTGATCTTTCTTCCTGATTGGCTGAATTAAAATTGTAATTTTACTCATTGTGAGACTTGAAGCGTATGCGAAATTAAATTTCCGATCATGGTTCATAATGTAGAATTACGAAATTGGTCTAAAAACCATAAAATACCCCGAAAAATAGTTTTTTTCTAAAAATTGTCCTATTATAGACAGTCCTACCGTGACTCCTATTGAGATGTTGTGTATTTTTACAAATCTCATGATTTGCATGATTTGGGGCTCATTTTTCAAAAAAATTAAATTCAAAATATAATATCTCCTTATATCGGCCTTCGGCCTATTTGAGGCTCATTTTGCAACAAAATTAAATTCAAAATATAATTTGCCCCTTTATCGGC